>BFEA01000529.1:712380-722988 GCA_003427395.1 Chara braunii | reverse complement strand
AAGTTGTGCCTCGCGTAGGCCCTATCCTGTCGTAGGGGCTCGCGAGAGGTATGGCTGGCGCACTCGGTCGGAGCGGCCTAAGGAAGCTTCACTTATGTGTTCGTGACGAGGTTGGTCCAACTCCTGCGTGACGCGGCCGAGAGGGTCCCGCGCTCCTGCGTGAGGTGCCGGATTGATGCGCTCGAMAGGTGGCGCCGTTGCCGGGGATAACGGTTGCCTACTGTTGTCCCTGGTGAAACGACATCCGGGTATTGGAAGTGAGAGAATAGGCAAATAAGAAGTTTTCGTTGAGGCTATGTGAGTGATCAGTTGATATCTTGACTATTGATTGTAAGCGTTGTAGAATTCAGAGATCCCTAAAAATTGGGTCTAAATTCGAGGCAGGTTGATGATTCAGGCGAGTAGACYACTTCTGCTTTATTGACCGGTTTGGACGGAATGGTTGGTAGCAGACAGTGCTGGATAAGAAGCGTGAAGTGAGGGTTAGGCGATGTGGTTTTGATTGACGTGACCTGATTTGGATTTATGTGGTATRAGTGACTTGAGGGTGATAAGGGTTTTGATTCTGGGTTCACTGACTTTGACCAGCACGATGGTATTTGGGATTGGTAGCCTTTCTGATCCAATAGCTGGCAGGCCTGGGCGGTGCTTTGCGTGTTTCGCGTGGTTGAGGTTAAGCATGGCTATTGTGAGGATTAGCCCTATGGTGTACCCTCCCTAACTGCCATAAGAGTCGTCTGAGTATTTGGGAAAGCATCGTAATACGGTTGTAGCAGAATGRAGCTAAGGATGAGTAAGATAATATTCCTCTATTAAGAGTTGAAGGTATAGATCCTCTCCTAGGTATCTSGCTAAAAATTGCCTGTGTGCTTTGAGGAGAAGTAGGTTAAGGAAAGTTGAAAGATATTACTTGCATRGACTTAGATGTTTGAGTCTGGAGTCTAAGCGGTTGTTCTGCTACGGGACGTAGTGAGTCTGGGTAATACCTTCTTYACACGAAGGACATCTAATCCTAGAGGGAGTTGGAGTAGCAATGGAAGGGCTAACACTTAGACTATTTTGCTCACCTTTAAGGGAACGGTGMGTAGTAATTGATGTTAGACCTTTGCCTGAACCCTCCCGGGTTTGGAGCATCCACTTAGGAAGCTAAAGGCTTGAGACCTTTTGGTTTGAGGGTGTCACTCTGAGTTATACATTGGGCTCACCTATGGATGCCAGACCTTGTAAGCCTAGGTTATGTCTGAGTATGTGAAGTTATATGGTTAAGTAGATACCCTTTTTAGGAGTGTTCCGCATGGGCCATTTTTATTAGGGTTATATTTGGGATCTTATCAGGCCGTAGGATTTTATATGAATGTCTCCAGCCCAGCATTTGGTCCATGGTTGGCCATTTAGCCTGTACGTTAGGGTCGCTCTTCCAAAAGGGGTAGGGGTTGTCAGTCTACTAACGAAAGGCAAATGCTGGACGTTTGTCTGTGATGGGCAGAACCCAGACAAAGCAAAGGCAACTCAGGATGCCTTATGCGCGGGAAGACCCGCGTATGCTCGGGCCAATTGAGAAAGAGGGAAGACTCGATGTATCTTTACCCAGGCGGGTCAGAGAGGGAGAGTATACGTCATCCTGGTGGGGCATGATGATGGGTACGGACATTTTTGTCTGGATCGAGTGTGGGTTCGATGACCAGCAGGAGTGCGCTACTGTAAGGGTGACCCTGTACGCCTCAGCCACCTTTTGGGTCGAGCATAGGATAGAGTTGGCACTTGGGCATGGGAGCCTGCTTGCTAAGCGTTTGAGGGTAGCCGAGGCAGCGGCAGCAAAGTGGGCGAGGGAAGCGTCCCGTGGCGGAGAGGAGCGAGTACTAACCCGTGTAGAGGTTAAGTGCGCYGGAGAGTTCGCGTTTCTGTCTGCTCCACTGCGAGTCACCCTGYCTAACTTCCTCATAGAGAAGAGCTTTGGTGGCCTAGCAAGGGTAGGAGTGGCAGCTAAARCCGCTATGAAGGTGCGAGACTGGGAGTATGAGTGCTATACATGCGAACTGATATATGGTCTGTATTTAGATCCAAAATTCTCACMTCCTAGTCAGTGGCTCAGGAACACGACCCATACAGTGAACGTATATGCCTCGTCCCATGATCTGAATGAGGGAAATGTAGATTAGGAGGAGATTCGGGCAGCAGTGGGCCGTTAGGGAATGCCTCTTTTTTCACTAAATGCGCTTCTTTTGACTCGACTGGGGTCGTCTCTCTACCCATTACTGTAATGTAAAGGTAAGCGTCGGGGTAATTAGGGGTTGAGGCTTGACTGCACGAGGAAAAGGGTAGATAACATGATATAAGTGTTCGCAGTTTGCCTCTGTCTACTTGAACTTACTTGACTCACTTTCCGATGTTCTATTGCTCGCGATGCGTATCAGGCTGCTGCCAGCGCCATGGCGGAAAAGAGCGGCTTCGCCAAGATCCTGCGTTGGAGGAACTCGTGCCTGATAAAGGTGCTGCTGCACGAAGTGTTGCAGGAGTCAATGCCTCTAGATTTGCGCGCCTTGCTGTTCCAAGGGAGGAGCTTGTCTGACTTTTTGCACGACTTTYAGGACTTTTGCSTCATGAAGAAATGAGAGAAGAAAGCGATGTGGTACATGTTCCCCTTGTTCGTATGTGAGGGACTAAGTGAGGAGGTATACGCCCTCAAGCAGAAGTCGAAGACGTGGGATRAATCGGAGAGTTCCCTAAGGCTGAGATTCCCAGAGGAGGGAATGGAAGACCCACGTGGGGAATGCTCTGTGCCGCCAAYTGTGAATGCACCATCACAAGCAGCGTTAAGGGGGCTACAAAGACAAGTAGGGGCATTGGAAGAGAGGTTAGCCCGGCTGGAGGAGGTCAGGAAAGGCAAGCGAAAGATTTCAGAGGGTTCCCCAAGTGAGCCGACTGACCAGGGTGAAAGAGGAGTGGAGAAGGATGACCAAGAGTCGCCCCTCTCGATAGGAACCCCAAGGAGGCGAGTCGGTGTCCAGACGAGAGGCCAAGGCGAAGGATTCATTGAAAYGAAGGAGGAGCAGGGTGCTAATATAGCCCTGCCGGTTATTGCGCCGGATCAAAAGAAGGGGCTCACTAACGCTGAAGCATCCCCAACTGCAGGTCGRGAGAGGTTAAGGAGTGGATGGTGGCTAGAGCACTAGGTGACGGTGGTATGCGATCATTGGGGAGGGACTGACCGTATCCCTCAAGGAAGTAAGGAAAAGGGTGTGATGGGAAGAAAAGGGGAGCTTGAGCCTCCCAAACCAACACAGGCTCAGCGAGAGGCGAGGGGTTGGGCCCAGGGAGGTCAGGAAACCGGAGAAGGGCAGTGCTCGCAGATGGTGGATGCCGTACGATCAGATGGGTATAGGGCTTGCGATTGGGATAGACTTCTTCAAGGGTTATCATGTCTCCGATTTCCTTGACAAGTTTGAACAGATAGCATCCCACTATAATTGGAGCGAGAAACGAATACTGGAAGAGGTCATGGAGTTTATCCATATAGGGTTGAGGGATGAAGTTGATAGGTTGGTTAAAGGAGCGAGGTCATAATGGGGAAAATTTTGTGATGACATGAGGCATAAGTACTGGCTAGGTGAGGAGCACCCGACCAATACCGATCCTAAGATGGTACCCAGACCTCTGCTAGCCCAAGCCCAGCACGGGAGGCCATTACAACTACCGTCGCAGCAAGTGCCGCAAGGCGGCAGGGCCAACGCAGAAGGTCAAAGACGGACGGCTGAAAGAGGTCGTGGCGATGGCGGACGTGGCAATTCGGATCGTGGAGATGGTGGATGCGGCAATAGAGGTCGTGGGAATGGCAGGCAAGGCACCGAGGGTCGCGATGGGAGCCAGCGAAACCATAAGTGGGGCTCAAAGAAGAAAGGGGCATGATGATGCTGAATGGGGTGATCATTAGAGTGAGCCGGGTGATCAAAAGCGCGGAAAGGGTAGATGAGACGACTAGGGAAGAGAAGGTATAGCAGGATGTAATGGAGATTCATCCTAAACCTTGAGTTGGGAAGCTTATGGTAATCGTCTGCTTTAGATCCTTGGATTTGTTGTTGGTAAAGCCTAGTTGTACATGCACTGATCTGGAAGTCGGAGTAACAGGCTAATCGTTGTGTGACCCTAACCCCGTATTAATTGGTATAGGCTAGTTGCGTATTGTGTGGGTCAGTACAAACATATACCGTGCTGTGTGTATGTGTATAGGTTAGATCCGGGGAGGAGTTTCGCAATAACGGTCCGGTAAAGTAACTTAGGTTGTAGATAGCCCAGCCATATAGGTGGAACCAGGAGGGTAGTGAGTGAGTGGGGACCGGTTCGCCTATACGCCAGTAGGATCAGAGTTTCTTGTATACAGAGACCGAGCTAGATATGTGCATAATTAGGCGTAGTCACGTCTAGCTTGTCCATCTGTACATATGCGGAGCGTAGTACTGA
This sequence comes from Chara braunii, assembly GCA_003427395.1. Taxonomy (NCBI): domain Eukaryota; kingdom Viridiplantae; phylum Streptophyta; class Charophyceae; order Charales; family Characeae; genus Chara; species Chara braunii. The sequence continues at coordinate 718,530 of BFEA01000529.1, read as the reverse complement.
ACTAATATTTTGTTCCTTCTTTTGGTGTGATTTAGATCGTTGTATTCAGATGTGTGATATATTGAGGTATAYAGTTGGAGTGAATTTGTGTGACGTTTGTTTTTGTGTAGGGTTGGGTATATTTCGAAGTGCTCGTGTGTTCGAGACATGGGTTACCCARCAGAGTGGGATGTGAGCGCTGGATACCTATGTTGCTTTTGAGAGGGACCTTTTTATCCTGGTGTATATATTGAGTTGAAACCCTATGAGGCTTGKTTTTTGTGAYGATCACTATCACTCTCACGCGTGTGGCTCTATCCTGATGAATGTTGGCTTGTGTGAAAGATGTTTGAATGTGTGACATGTAAAGCTGTCTACTCCTCGGTATACTSRTGCGACCTGCCCACGGGCAACTGATAAGGCAGCGTATAAGGGGAGGAAGCGCAGTCTGTTGGRAAAAAGTTGGGAGGATTTTTAGAAGATTTATGAGTCATCAAGACTTGAATGCTTTACCATGCCGGTTCTTGATTGTCTAAGTTGTGACGAGGACCCATAAGATGGTCTCTCAGTGATGTTTTGTTCTATGAAGAGGCCCCTTGATTTTGGAAAGGGGTATGTTGTGCGCTATGATGAGACCCCTCGTGATTTTTTTGGAAGGGAGGGTGTTTTGTTTTGTGGTGAGACCTCTCGTGATTTTTGGAAGAGGGGGTGTTTTGTTCTGTGATGAGACCCCTCGWWGTTTTTGGAAGAGGGGGTGTTTGTTTTATAATGAAATCCCCTTGGATTTTTGGAAAAGGGGATGATTTTTKATTGTTGGAAGACTCACCTTCAAAGGTGAGTAAACTGATGTCGCGTGCGAAGGATGTCATGCCTATTGTGGGAGGGTTGGTAAATGCCTTCGGACCCCTGTGTATCGCGCAGTGGGCCAGTGATTTTGTTTTGTGAYGCTCCGTCTAACCACTTGTGCTAGTTCTGAGACATATTGAGGAATGCCAAGCTAACGGAAAAGAAGTTAGTACCTCTAGGGCACAACCCCAGAGGATGGCTGCGAGTCGGCGCAACCTGGCTGCGGGACYGCGGAGTGAGAGTTTAAGGGGAGTTGCCCGCCCCAGGGAAATTACTCCGTGGGATAATGAAGGTTGAGATTTTTGGGGAAATCCTGATTGAATGCTTATCAGGAGAAAACCTATCGCTGCGTAACCAACGAGGATACTGCCGTTAAATAACAATGCGGTGGGTCGTGGTCCTGGTCCGATCARCCAGGCTATGGTGGGCTAAGGTGGAGACCTAACCTTTCTGTACTAGACTGCAGAAAGAGCTGAGCGGATATTAAGTATACATATATACTTATGTGCTTTTGATTGCGAGAGATTCTGAGAAGGAAGGTGAGAGTGCCTTCAAAAGGTCTTGATTAAGGCCCACGTCCCTAGTTTTTGCCAGGACTAGGAACACCCAACGAGAAGCCGAAGGTTGTMTAGGAYCGGGGAGAGGACGATTGGGAAGGTCTTTGGAACTTATGCGGTCAGCGTCCTAATTTCTGGGCGGTGAGAGGCCCGGGTTAGAAACCTGGCAGCATATAGTTGTGGAGGCATGGTTTGATGGAGCCCTTTACGCTGTGTTTGTCGGCTAATCAGATTGGTTCCTTTTTCGTCAGCATTTGGAGTGCGGATGGATTTATAGCTTTATGATTTGGCGAAGCCACGGGGACGTCGCTTAATATGGTCTGGTAAGCTGTCGGCGCGAATACCCTTACAAGGGTATCCACCCTGTTTTTTGCAGATGACAGGGAAAAGTTGGTTTAAAGTTTGAGTATACCGCGCTAGGTACGTTGATTGGATGGTTGACTAGAGTAGAGAGTGTGTGGGCGCGCCGATTTTGAGGTGCGCGTGATTTTCTTTATATTTGGTTGATGATTGTGAAAGTCGGYGTAATCGCCRACCATATTTTTTTTCTGACTAAGCCAGGACTAAACGGATTCCATCTACTGATTAAGGTGTTTATTTGTGACTTGTGCATACGCGGGGAGGACGRCATCTACAACGAGGGAGGTTCTGAAGTGTTCTCAGTAGGTCCGCGCGTTGCGAGGCGTCCGATTATTTAGGCGTCTGTCGGAACCAGACCCAGATTTGGGCATAGCACTATTGATTACCGGGTCAGACTTTCATCAGAAAGGTTCAGGGATCGAGATCGAGYGGCGGCAACTCGGGAACATTAGAGTGGCGCGAAGGGCCGGATGGGGCTATTCCCCTTTGGTTTTGCTACCGGCGGCGCCAGAACGGTGTTAGCGGTCCTTTTTCCCTCGTTTGTCATGTTTTGTCAATTAAAAACTAAGATATTTTGTTATTTTTATTTTTTCTAACGGCCTTTTCTTGACTCCGGCGCGGCACCGGCTCTTAGCGGCCGCCACGACAGTCGAAAGCCTCGACCGTGGGCCTTCCGTGGTTGACTTACGAGTTCTCGCGTGTTTGGGACGTTGGCAAAAATCCTCTACGCCGTCCGTCTTGAGGCACGGATTGAGGGGGTCAACGTGCATGTGAACCGGTAGGTGATGGGCCTACGAGGCGGGATAAAACTGAGTGGCGGGGCCTTTTGGTAGGTAGGCCACCCTCAGCTCACGGTCTGCCGTGAGAGGTTTTGAGTGTGAGCGCGCCCGCTGGACCCCGCCAGGCAGTGAGCTATGCGTGGGTATGGGCCCAGAGGCGCTATGGTGGAGGCCCGCTTGGAAAGTGGAGCGGGCCAACACAGCGAACGAGGTAGGAAAACACGGATGAACCCGGACGYGGGGGCGCGCCGGGTGCATTTGGCGTAAGGAGGACGAAGATAGCGGGTGAGACTGACGGCGGGCAGCGAGGAGGCTGAGCGCTAAGGAGGGAGGGGCGGAAAGAAAGTGAGAAAGGACGGACGCAGGCTGATAGTGAGCAGCGGTAGAGACGGGTATGGCGGAAAGAATGAATCGGGGYGCGTTTCTGCCCCTGATTCATTCGGAGAGGGAGACTGCGAGGAGGGGCAGAGTGACTATGGGCGACGCTCAGCAACAGTGGGCCGAGGACGAAGGCAGCAAGCGGCRGGGCGAACGGTGCTAAGGTAGAAGTCGGGYGCAGTCCAGAGAGAGTGGCGCTCTCGATTCTGAGCAAAAGTGTCGAGGAGGGGGGATGAACCCGGTATAAATCCAGGCTAGATATGTGTAGGAAGGACCCGGCCGAAAGCAAGGCGGAGAGGCAACAGGCACCGGGGTAATAACGCATGAGGGACGGGCGCTGCAGAAGCAGAGGGAAAATTAAAGAAATGAATCTGGACGCTTTCCGCGTCCAGGTGCATGCGAAAACGAAGATGGCGGGGGGTTGAGTTGGGCGCAAGCTCTCRTTCCTTAGCGGAATAGAGAGAGAGAAGAGGCRTTCCCGGGGTTTTGACCCCGGGCGAATCAAATAGTGGTGTTAGTTTTACTAATAGGTTAGTAGGTTAGGAGTTAGAGTGAAGRTAGTGTGCGGGGAGCTATGGCGAGAATAGAGGTGAGGGAGGAAACGAAAGGCTCGCCCGCTACTTAATGGAAACGGTTTTGAGGGGGAGACAAGTCGATCCTGGGGTTTGGACCCCGGACGAGTGCAATAGAATAGTTAGTTTTAATGATAGATTAGTAGAGTAGCGGGTTAGTAAGAAGCAAGCTGCGCGGAGAGATGGCGGAGGCAACTGCCTCGTGGGTGAAAGGTATGTAACTCGCCCCTTTCCTAACGAAGACGGGCGAGTAGAGATCCGTCCCGTCCCGGGGGTTTTAGCCCCGGGCGAATTCAGATTTGAGTTTAGTTATAGCCGGAAGTCAGTGTTGTAGAAGCTAGAGAAGAAACATTGGGCGCCGAGCTATGGCGGGAGCCGGTTATAGTAGGATTGAGAAACTGAGATTCCCCGCTCGATTCTTGACGGGATCGGGGCAAAGGGGGGGGAACCGGGACTTCTGAGCATTGCGATCGTTGCGGCGCGGTCAACTTTAGGATGGGTGGAGTAGAGTTAGAGTTAGTGAGGGTAGGAGTTGCGCCCATGAAAGACATGACAAAGCGCCACTGCACCTATCCACGATTGACGGGTAGATACATGCTCTACTGGTTGAAAGCGGTGTGAACGAAAAAAGAAAAGGGGGGAGGGTGGACTTACCTGGCGCTGGCAATTGCGTTCGACACTCGAATGTACCCACCCGTGATTTAGTATGAGGGTCATTCTCGATCCTCACTCGTATATGCGAGCGAGCGGTAGACGGGGAACTCGCCGGTAGCTTGATATGCTGCGTGCTGTGCAGAGAAGGTAAGGGGAGTGAAGACAGTTAACGAGATGGAGGTCTGCCTGTGGGCGGATGCGCTGTCCGTCAGGCAACACGGATGCGAAGGGTGCGTGCCTACTTGACTGGGCAATTGCGTAAGTCTGAAGGCCCGACCGCTATGCGGATACGGCAGTACAGCTCGAGTGACTCTGCGGGGGTCTCTGCTCTAGCGAGAGTTGTTGCACGAGGACAAAGCTGGCAGAGCTTGTGTTCCGAGGCTGTTTAGCTGCGGTGTGGTATTGGCGGTGTGGCAGACCCACGTACTACTACTGTAGCCTATGCTGCTCAACGTTGCTGCCTAAGCTCTTTCGGTGTGCCCCGTCTCTACCTCCCTCTTGCTGTCCTCGCTGCGGGGTAGTTCCTTGGTGGGTGCCTCCAGGGCTACCAGGGTCTGAGTTGGCCCCCCCGCTGCATGGATCAGGTTGCACCTGAGGTACGAAGCGCAGGAGAGGGGAAAAAACTCGAGGTAAGCACCTGTTCCTAGTGAGGACCGCATGAGGGGCGCCGGCAGCTACCTCTCGATTGCTGTTGTTGCCTACTCAGATGGTGTACAGGTGCTATAAGCGAGACTATTGTTGACTTGGGGTTTTGCAGTATGCTGTTACGAGCTGACCGTACTCTGGCAGGTGGTGTAAGGGAGGCGAACACTAGCGTGCGGCGACGGTGCTGGATGAGGTTGGGATGGTGGGGCGCGGTGGCGTGGTCGGGCTTGTAAACTGTGGCGTACTGCTGCGTACTGTTACATACTGCCGCTGGTCGTTACAGTTGYTGTGCGGCGATCACTGAACTTAGAGAAGTGATCGGGCCGTGAAGGAGAGCTAGTGATGGTGGCTTGAAGAAGTAGAGGTAAGGGAAGGGGGACTATTGCCACGGGCTGAGGGTTCGTCTGGAGGATTTGAGGTTAGCAGGTTGACTCCTGACTGGCCGGGCTGTTAAGTTGACTGCCATTGCGGGGCCCTCAGGCGAATCAAGGAATCGAGGCCCTCTCCTGCGAGTCTGAGAGCACCCTCCTTGGATCTGAGAGTTTGAAATCTTAYTTCTCCTGCCCTTCTTACTCTAAGTCTAGTCCCCTGGTTCTGAGAGGAAGGCAGCAGGCGGGATTGCAACCCGTAACCCGCGCCAAGGCCTCTGTGGGAGGTTTGCCCCACCGATTGCGGGAGCTCTGCCGGTACTGAGGAGGAGTCCTGGAGGTAGGGAACTGAGTGGTAATTCCCTGACCCCCTCTATAAACCCAGGTATAACCCCTACATGTACTACCCATTGCATGTTTGACTGAGTATATGGTGTGCAACCCTACTTTGACTTTTGTGTGACTTTCATGACTTGAACCAGATAAAGTAAAGGAATGCTTGAACAATCCCAGTTTCAGCTTTATTTGTTGGATGAAATCAGATTGCTGAAAAAGAACTGCATCTGGGAAAGGCAGGACAGTGGGATGATTCGCGTGATGATTGACTGGGTCATTAAGGCTGGGGAGTCCCCATAAGTTTGGGAAACCCCAACGCTTTGTTTTATTTTGCTTTTGCATGGAGAAGTCAGACCCTTCTATAAGTTTAGGGGGTSTGATCACTCTGAAGGATGRGATGTCCCCATAAGTTTGGGGAGACCCSGTGATATGGTTTGCATGGAGGGTCAGACTGTTTTGTAAGTTCAGGTGGCCTGACTRCTTTGACCTGTGGGGAGTTTGATTGTGCTTGATTTTCAGGGACTCAGGGCGCTCAATAAGTTTGGTGCCTTGGGTTGCCTTGTTTTCATTGGGATTTTACTTGTTTCTTTGGTTTCTGAACGAGGGGTCCAAGGTGTTCTGTAAGTTCATGTGACTCTGTCCCTTCCTGCTCTTTATTCTGAAGAAATAATCTTGG
>BFEA01000529.1:695210-710348 GCA_003427395.1 Chara braunii | reverse complement strand
GTATGTTTGTGGTTCGGACTCTGCATGTGACTTGCCTGCGATTGCATACATATGTGGTTGAGAGGAGCCCCACTGTGACTGTGAGAAGTGATCGTCCTATATGATTAAMCCTCATATATGTATTCATATATGCCCTGAGTATTTGTGAGGCCTATTGTRATTCTGCATAAGGGTTAGCTAGATCATATCTTGAGAGAGAAGGGAGATTCGTCTTTATTTATTGCTTGTTGGAGATTTTATAGTCGGACGTTGGTGCTGGGCCGGGATTCGAGGTCCTTGTCCAGGACATCSCAAGCCCTAGGCTCTGCAGGGAAATGTTTTTCCCTCGCGCAAAGCCTATTTGCCTTTCCTACCGAGACGCTCAGACCAAAGGCCGGAGGTCTCGTGGCGGCTGCACGGCTATTCCTTCAGTCGTGCAATGTCGTGAAGGGTTAGACCCTCACGACACTTCAAGTCTGACACTTGAATGTCATAAGCGGTACTCGGATCCACGAGGGACCGCTTAATTATGGGCACTACATAGTACGCCATCATCGCGACTGCTTGCATACGCTTGCATTGCGAGTCGATATGCGATAGCCCTGCTTCCGCGCGGTTTTATATTAAGTCTCATGCGCGACGCCTATCCGGATTCCGCGTTGGAAAGTTATGGGACGGTTACCGAGGGACTAGGAGCGTTGTCGCGTTGTTTGTATTGTGTTGTTTCGTAGGGGTGTGTGTGGGTTTTTTTTTTTTTTGTGTTCATTAAGTGGTGTGCGCGTGGTGTGTGGGATGCGTCCTAGTCGACCGACGACGAGCCGCGCTTGGGACCTCAGCCCCCCAAGATATCGCTTCGCGTGCGGGTCCGATAGAGGCGTAATACCGCGCGTACCCCCAATGCTAAAGCGAACGAGAAACGCCCTCGGCTGGTCCACCTCTGCGATTGCAACTGATTAGCTTTCGTATTGTGGACTGGTAGCTCGACGGGGATACGCCCACCGAAGGGAGGTGACAACTCCCGTAAGGTGGAGGTAAGTTGTGCCTCGCGTAGGCCCTATCCTGTCGTAGGGGCTCGCGAGAGGTATGGCTGGCGCACTCGGCCGGAACGGCCTGAGGAAGCTCCACTTATGTGTTCGTGACGAGGTTGGTCCAACTCCTGCGTGACGCGACCGAGAGGGTCCTGCGCTGCCGCGTGCGGTGCCGGACCGATGCGCTCGACAACGCGGGTGGTAGTGTTTTCCCACATGGGAAAAGTTGTTGGATTGGTTTTTGCATGGGGTTGAGATTTTCTTTATCCTGTTTTCTTGATTGGGATTGGAGAGTGTCGCTCCGCTGGTGCTTCATCGTGGAGGGCGGTGAAGACCCCATTGCGAGGCGAAATACAGATGAGATTTGTGGTGTACCCTGAATCACGAGGAGGTGGGTGGGTTCTACGGGGTCTTTGGCCCCTGCCGCGCGGGTGGTAGGGTATTTCCGCAGGTTAGCGAAATTGTCATCATGGTGGGAGTTGGCAGTTTTGGTAGGTGACTATCGACGGTGGTGCGATCCGCTCTAAATTGCGAGGAGGTGGGTGAGACTTTGCGGAGTCTGAGTCTGTGGTTAGGGGCCCGGCGACCCAGACCCCTGTCGTGCGGGAGGTAGGGCGGATTCGTAGGGTTTGGTGTTTAACAGAGGATGAAGGATTTCGTTACGGGCATTTCTTACTTAGGACTTTTGCATATTCTTTTTTTATATTCGTTTTGTTGAGCCTTTTCGATGATGAAGGGCTGGCTTTAGGCGCAGCGCGACCGGGAGCGCTGCGCCCCACTGGTCTCGTCGTCGGGCCACGGAGAAGCGGGCAGGCGGGGAGCGACGAAGATGCAGCAGCACGCGGAGAAGTGCAAAGGTAGAGGATACGACGCATGATGATGATGGGTGATAGGGAACAACTGTGAGCGGTGAGGCGAGGTGCATGGCATCGATGAGAGATGGGGAGTAGCGGCGAGTGGAGAGGCGTAAGGGAAGAGGGTGGAGAGGTGCAGAGGTAGAGGATACGACGCATCGTGAATATCGGTGATAGGGTTCAGCGGCAATGGGAGAGGTGCGGTGCAAGGCAACGATGAGTGACGGGGAGTAACAACGAGTGGAGAGGGGTAAGAGAAGAGGATGTGGACAGGGTGTGCGATGAGCAGCGACGGGTGAAAGGAAAGTGGGTACAGGGCGGGAGGATATGGCCGCTGGATAGTAGGCTGATGGTGTCCGGGAGTTGCTCCAGACTCTACTGTTTGCTTTTCCTGTTTTAGGCTCGGTAGTTTGCATGGATGAAGTTCAACACGGTCTTATTGGAGAGGAGGAATAGTAGATCAGGGGAAGAGGTTCACAAGAAGGAGTGGGGGGTAGGCGACGTCGGCGATGATGACACCCCTTCGTCTCTTCAGGCTACCCGCGAGGGGCGGTTGGCAGGCTCAGCGGTTTCTGGCTCATGGCGCGGTTTTGGAATACCCCGGTCCGCGGTCCTGATTATCTCCATCGTTCGTTTTTTTTTTTATGGTTGAATATGCATCAACCACAGGTGGCCGAGTTGCTGGAAAGCTGATGAAGGAGGAGGTGAGGTTTGGAGAGAGGGGGGGTGCTTTTAGGGACGTCGAAGGTATGTTGTGTTCTTCCTCTTCATTTTGTTGTGGTGATGCTGTCATAACTTTGATTAGAGTCTTGGCGAGGTGATTCTCAACTATCTTGTCTGACTTAATACCTATTAGTTTTCTAATCTTGAAGTCTAGATCCTGATTTCAGATTTGGTTGTGTCACGATGGTTGTATTACCTGTTTTGTTTTCCTACGTCGCTAATTTTGATGGTTATCAAAACAATGTTATCGGTTTGTTTTTCTAAAGCCATAAGCTTAGATGTTCTTATGAAGAGGTTCTTCTGATTTCCTGAATTACGGTCTGACCGATTTCTTGGACTTTGTGCTATGGAAGCCTGAGTCGAAAGTCCGCTTGGACAACAAAATTGATTTTCTACTGTGTTTTTCCTACTTGGATTTTCCAAACTTATCAAATCGTATATCAAATCGTATTCCCTTTTTAATTTTCAGTTTTGATGCTTAAAATTCAAGATTCAAACCTCTTCGATGCTCTCGATCTTATTCGTTATCCCAATGGTTTTTTTGATGTCGATGCTAAGTAATTTTCATCTAGTAATTAGTCTTAGCGATTTGAGGTCTCACCATGTTATTAGATCCATAACACCGTGCGGTAAAATTTGATTCGGATTGGCTTGTTAATTCCAACTTCCTGGTCAGACTGGCCTTGAGGGGTGTAATTGTGGCTTGCTGTATATACCTGTGGTGTCTTCCTTGAGGGTTGGAGCCTCCCCCCGTGAGGGTTTCACAAGGTGGGAGGTGTTATTCTTGGAGGGGGGAGGCGGTATTGGGGGATTGTTGTCTCTTAGCCAGACCGATTTAGGGTCGGATCAGTACTGGCGGGTGGGGAGAGAAGGCAAGGGGGTGGCTGCTTATAGCAGTGTGAGGATTTCTGAGGGAAGGAGTGATTTCCAAGACCACACAGTGAACCGAAGGGGGGGGGAAGCTAGGCTTGAAGGAGGGAAGTTGGCAAGGGGACCTTCAACAGAAAAGGTTGTTTGTTTGGGTAAGTAGGTCAGAAGGACGAGGCTGGGACGACACAGGCGGTGCTGGAGCCGCTGTTTTGTAACCCAGGGGGAGATTGAGGCCTGGGAAGTTATGCCGAGGGTGGAAGGCATAACCAGATCGTCCGACATAGCTGGCACTGGGGTATTGACCCTGTAACCTGCTTAGGGGCTTGCCGCTACGGGAATTGTCGAGGGAGGAAGGCACTTCCTGTCCGTCAGAACTAGGTTGATCGGTACTGGGGAGGGTTGTGGTGCCCTGTTACCCTAGCAGAAGGGTGTAGGAGATCAAGTGAGTTCTGGTACGAGGTCTGAAAGCCTGGACCGACGCTCCATCTGTTGGAAGGGGGAATCTAGGATAGTAGACAATTTTAGTTTTGCCCTCCCTGTTCATATATTCCTTAAAAATACTTTTTGAATGTCCTAAAGAGATTTGGGTGCTTAGTGGTCCTAGGATGTTTTTTAGGACTTAGGGATCCCTACCAACTTTTCTTACGTGGCGTCAACGCTGTTATACTCAGAGATCTGTGGTTGTTCGATGCCAGGACGACGCTGACCAGAGTTGGGGTGTTGCCCTGTAACCTGCGATGCTGGAGCGTGAGGTCTGGTAGAGAGATCTGGGGAGGTCTTGGGGGGACTTTCCATGGGACAACCGAGGGTTGCTGCCGGGACGACGCTGGTCGGAGCTGGGGTGAGTTGCGTTGCCCTGTAACCCAGCAGAAAGTGGGGGTGTGAGACCTGGAAGAGAGCGGCAGAGTGTACGACAGTTTTGGAGAACGTTGGAAGGGTTTGTGTGGGTTTTCAAGTTTTTTGGAACCATCGTAGGACCTCTGTGGCCTATTCTCTTGCTTCTGGAACGACGGTAAGAGTTAATAAGGTGTGTGGGAGAAGATGGTGGGTTATCACGCGTCCTACCAGTGAGGGGGCTAGCTGGTAGGATGGGAGTATGGCATAGCAGCAGTAGAGATAGTGGCTCCGCTGCAGTCAGTCTTGCTGGAGTGAGGCAAAGCGGATCGATGGGGCTTCTTTCGAGTCATTTCTGAATTTCTGCTTAATCATGAAGTTGTCATAGACATGTCTGAAGTAGTTCCAATTGTTCCGAGTTCAAGCCGGGCAATGGTCCCGGTATCTCAATTTTCCAAATTCCATCCTTAGGCCAATTAAAGTTTTCTAGTAGCTCTTGGTCACATTTTCTTGAAATTGTTTGATGAAGTTGTCTGAATGTACTCGTTATGGGACGCTGGGCCCGGTTCCCAGTTTGTGCCAATTAGTGAGGATATGGTTGTATCTATGGGACGCTGGACCCGGTTTCCAGCAGGTGCTGCTCCCCACCAATAGATGGAGCTTGTTTTTGTTTTTTTTAAAAAAAAGGAGCCTTTTCGATGATGTGAGGGACGCCGGATCCGGTTTCCTGCTTTTATAATTCAAAAGCAGCCGTCGTATGAACCAGGCCGAAGCGCCTAGATCATACGACATTAGGCTGCCTGTGTTYTTTTTAAAAAAAAAAAAAAAAAAAAAAAAAAAAATCCATGTCAGGGCGAAGGACCAAAATAGCCCAGCTTTTYTTTTTTTTTTTGTCTTTTAAAGCGAATTTAATCCCTTTCAAAAGGGGGTCCAGGTTTTGGATCACGCACTTGCTCATATGCTCATTTGTGAATTCTGATTCGACATTTTCACACTTGAGTGGGATTGGTCTACGCACTTTTCTCTATATTTTGTAATCCATCCTCGTTCCTTTTTTTTTTTTTTTTTGAAAATACTGCCCATGTGGGAGCTGGAGATGCTGGTATGAGCAGACACCCCTCCTTCTATGCTCCCAAGAACAAGAAATGTACTCCCAATGAGAGCAAACTGCAGACTTTCTGACCAAAATGCAGCCTTTTCTGAGGATGCAGCCTTTCTACTCTGCATCCAAAAAAGGACACCCCTGCCCACCCCAGTAATGATGTTTACTGAAGAGGGCCCACCTCCTGATGCCCTTTCTTTTTTCATATTTTTCCTGAACCCCTTTTTCTAATTATAGCATGGATTGAATGTTTCCAGGTCATGGGGGGATATGCCTCCCCTGACATTTGGAACTTGGGAGCAATTTGACGTCTGAAGACTCTGAAGAGTCTGAACCCTTTCTAGGGGCAGGTGGGCCCCCTCCCCTCCCCCATTAATGACTCTGGGTCCTTAGTTCCTGACACTCTCATTCCCCAAGATATCATGATGCTGATGTGTCATGGTCCTTAAGGCAAGATTTCGTCTTTCCGGTGTTTTTCCCAGCTTTCCACCAAATAAGACGACAGTACGATTTCGGGGCCAATAATAAGGTTCTGAAACCACCAGTACCCCAGGGGTTCTTAGGCCAACTCTGGGGAGGCTCTGACGCAAATGCATATGGACCCGCGCACGTGCACCGATTCAGAAACCGCGTTAACGGCCTAAGACCCCCTGGGGTACTGGTGGCTTAGCGACGAAGGCCTAAGACCCCCTGGGGTACTGGTGGTTTAGCGACGACGGTTGAGAACCAAAGGGACAGTGCTGACAAAAACTTCGACTGAACGAATCTTGGAGAAAAAAAAAAAAAAAAAAAAAAAAAAAAGAGAAAAGCAGAACATGCATCACATTTAGAACAAGCTAATAGCACTAGCCTAAGGGTAGGACAGGGGGTGTGGGGGTGTGCCAGGGCAAGAATGATGAGAGGAAGGGTGGGTGGGGTCTTCAGAGGGGTTCAGCTGGACAACAGAGTGGCCAAGTACTGTGGGTAACTGTCATTGGTCTAGTATCCCACCTCTACAACAACCTGGGCTTTAAAACAAGAAGAAAAAAAAAAAAGAAAAAAAAAGAAAAGAACAAGCTAATTATAGCCTACCACCTGTATAAACCCTATGAAAGTTGTCCCTAAGGGTCTGCTGCAAGTACAAAATTCCGGGTCGCCACGCTATTCCGGGTTTGTAGGGGCTTCCAGTTATAATGGCACCTTCTAGGGGCCAGAAGGCCTCTGAAGTGTTAGAAGTGCCTCTGCCGGCCTCAAAAACACCCCTGCCCAAGGAGTTGCAGAGAGGTAACTCTCCGGGTAGCCTTTCTTTTTTCTTTTTCTTTTTTTTTTTTTTTTTTTTTTTTTTAAGAACAGAAAACTCTCAGGAGTTATTAGGGATGGTGATAAGAGTGTCCCTCCCTTGTCATCCCTCGGAGACTCCAGTCTATTGGTGGGGAATATCACCTGCTGGAAACCAGGTCCAGCGTAGCGTTTTTGAAGTTTCTTGGCGAAACTACATGGGAGTCACAAAAAAGAGTTATAATTGCATTATGGGCCAAGATACAGTTTGCAATTGCAGTTCAGGCAATGTATACAACCCAGCTGTTTGGCCAGGTAGGGTGCCCGAAGTGCAATTGCAAACTGTATCTTGCCCCATACTGCAATTATAAGTTAAATTCGTTTTTGCGATTCTACTGAAGTTACCTCAGAGTCTTTCCTCCTCCTCCTCCTCCTCCTCCTTGTGTGCCTTTTTCTTCTTCTTATTATTATTATTTGTCTTCTGCTTTGGCATCAGGCACCAGAATAGCTGCTACTATAATGAGGGGCAGGAGGAGAATTCTGGTGCCTGAGGCCAAAGCAGCAGCAGCAGCAGAAGAAGAAGAAGAAGAAGAAGAAGAAGAAGAAGAAGAAGAAGAAGAAGAAAGAAGAAGAAGAAGAAGAAGAAGAAGAAGAAGAAGAAGAAGAAGAAGAAGAAGAAGAAGAAGAAGAAGAGGAAAAAGGCACACAAGGAGGAGGAGGAGGAGGAGGAGGAGATATGCAACATTGCATTGCTCTCAGATGAAAGGAAGTAATAGGTAGACACATAATGGGAGGGAAAGAGGAGGAGGAGGAGGAGGAGGAGGAGGAGGAGAAACAAATAAACTATGCATCATTGCTCTCAGATAGGGGAAAGGAATAGGTAGACGGGAGGAACAGAGGAGAAATATGCATCATTGCTCTCAGATAGAGGAAAGGAATAGGTAGACACATAATGTGACGGGGGAAGGGGAGTGATTTCTATTTCTCACTTTAAAATTTAAATGATGAAAAAAACAACTCGATTACAAAGTTCCAAACACAAGGAGTTGTTATTGTTTGATACATGACCTTCTCCTTGCAGGGGGTAAGAACTTAAGCAGCCAAAAAACACAAGGGCATTATCTTGGAAAGTGCACCTGGCCTTGCCAAGATAGCCACAGTAATTAAAATACAGAGAGAGTACTAGTAGAAAGGCCATGTGCACTGCAGGCTGAAATTTACCACAGGCCTTGGTAAAATCAAATAAAGAGAAAGAAAGTTTGCCCATGCCATGTGGCAGCTGCAGCCTGAAACCTACCACAAACCACTACAACTGGCACTAGAAATAGGGACAAAAAGGCTGCTGCTGATTTCTTTACAAACAAAAAGCAATTAGAGTTAAGGTGACTGCCGGCCGCATGAAATGAAAGCGAAAATATCATGAGACGCACCGACTTTCATGTTTGGAACAAAACCACCTGCTTTGCATCTGCTGGCTCAGCGGGTCATTCCAATGGGCGAAGGAAAACGCTCTTGTGAGCGGGGCACCGACGGCAAACGATCCTCACCACCTGTGGCCGCAAAATCCCTCGCACCAGATGCGATGCGTCTATCGACTCCAGCGTTCGTTTTCTGTCCACTGTACAAACAACCACCATGGATCCTCACAGCTTGTTCAGAGTTCCAGATTTATAGGCAATCCACCCGCAGCCAGACGGAGTCGAACCGGTGACCTCGCCCGTAACAGACAGATACCCTTACCAGTGTTACCACAGTGACTGCAACCGTGACCCGGTGTTCAAAACTAAGGCCATACCGGTCATGACATTCAGTCCACCCCAGCAGCATGGTGGCAGCAACAGCTTGTGGCCATCGATGCCCTGCATCGACGACTGTGATGATGTACTACTTCTGCTGCAGTAGAAGGAGGCCTACAGCTATAAGGAGCCTGTATCACGAATGCACGAGTGAGTCACTTGAACGTGCTGTACCGACCATAGATTGAGGGGGTTATGTGGGGCGCACTGGCGTACGCGAGGGAGAAATGCTAATTGCCCGAGAACTTCAAGGGCGTCAGTTACGTCCTCGTTTCACACATGGCCTCAAACACCGAAACTCGCTGAATCTCAAAAACATCGGCCACTTTCCCTCTCCCTCTCTTCAGCGGTTGCCGATAACATGTTCCTCTGCTATCCATTCTATTTGCTGCCATACATCGAAAACCATCCCTGTGTGACACTCAGTCACAATCACTCCCTAGGTACATCCTTACCTCCATCTCTCTTGAACTTTTGCTGGATCCTATATACCAAAAATGTGATGCTTGCTCTTACAGATCATTTGGCCTAATTCACAATGAATCTGCCGCTGAAGGAAGCATCACCCTCCCCTCCCTCTTCTTCAATCTATTCTATATCCTCTGGACACCGTTGGGAGGGACCGGCCTGATAACAGCTGTTGCTTTCTATGACTCCCTCGCCCCCTTAAACCCCTTTCCACCATTGCCGCCAATGCACCGCAAGATTTGTAAGCAAAGAAGGCACGGCAACCTGCCTGCATGATAATGCTGCCGCCCGGCGCCCTTGATGGCAGTTCAGTAAGCATCCTATAGTAAATGGAACACTGGAAATGGTAATCATGAACTAAACTTCACTAAAGTATCCACACTTTATCCGCACTTGATCTGACCTGCAGTGTTCAGTGTTCACTGACGGACGGCACGGCACGGGTAGCAGAGCCACAAAGACCGTTCAGGAGAGTAGCCGTGGTGGTGCTGGCTCCCTTCCCTTCACGAATGGGTAGGGGGAGTGGCACGGGTGGAAAAAATCAAATGAATTTCAGGTAGAGAATCCTAGAGATTTAATTAATAAGTTCGGAACATGTACCTTTGAATCTTGCATGGTAATCATCTCAGGCAAGAGCTAAAAGCCGTACGAGTCGACACCAAAAATACATACAACAAGATGGTGGGAGGAGGAACAGAGATGGCTATAGAAACTTTAGAAAGCCTATTCTCTAGTACTTTCTAATCTGGCCTGGCCTGGCCATGGTTCTCATGGAATCTCATCCCCTTGGATATGGAACCACTCCGAACCAGAGAAGCACTATACCATCTCTGTGAGGGGTACTTCAAGCCCCGCGAGGTGTAGCTTAAAGCGCTAGTACACGGCCCCGGGCCAGCCTTCAAGAAAGCTTTTGTCGACACAAGCAAAACTTGGAGGCGGCCACACTGCCAGGGGCAGTTAAAAAAAAAAAATTGGCGGCCACCGAAGTAATGCGGGTTTCATGCCGACACCGGCGCGACTATGTGTGCTGTACTGGTGCTCTAAACCGCCACCACTACCTCGAGGTCTGACCTGCCGAGCCTCACAAGGCCCGGGCCTGATACCATACCAGTCCCGGGGCAGGTTGGCAGGGGAAAATCCGGGCTTGTTGCAGACTTGCAGTCATGGCTTCGGGAGGAAGGAGGCCCTCCCAGGTAGTGGTAGTTTTTAAGCCACCAGTACTTGGCCCAGCTATTGGCCGTGGGAAAAAATAGAGTAGAAACGTTTCTAGTTGGATGAATTTGGGCACTGCTGTAGTGACCCGTACGTTTCCTAAAATCGCGACTTTGTTAACGGGCACGACTCTAGGAAGTACTGGTGGTTGTTTAACCGGCAAGAGGCTTGGCATACAAGGCCAAACCTGCTCATCGGACATTTTGCGCACTGCCAGGTTCTTTACTTGCCACTCTAGTTCACCATCTACCAGCGAGGGTGGCTTTAGTATTGGTCCGGTTTCTTCCCACCAAAGCCAGGGCTGTTCTCTCTACTCTTGGGATCCGGAAACCACGCTGAAAGTCCACATTGACTCCGTCGTCTGCAGTTCATCTTCTCCTGTTGTATCCTCAACCCACCCGCCCCTCCTCTATGCAATGATCTGTTGTCTCAAAGAATTGTGCCCTGGGCCTTGGGCTGTGTCTGCACGTGGCCTTGGGCTGGGTCTAGATGCGAGAATTGAGACTCATAAATTGGTTCATGGAACCTCTTCTAGGATCCTATCCTGGCACAGTGACTGATGATCACCCATGTGCAGCCCTTGGACATGGTCATCACCAACCATTGCAGCCAAGCTTATTCCCAGATTGCGGTGGGTATCCATCCGAGGCACTTAAGTTTAGTCTTGCGTCAAAAAAACATGCAGGTTATCAGATACTAGCATCAAACAGCGAATGGCTTAAACAACCATTACCCTTGCTGGAAAATGGGGCCAGCCACAAGTCAGTCCCAGCAGACAGATGAAAAACCAATGACCGCAGCAGCCCAATTGAGCATCCATCCAGTGGGCAGACTGAAAAATTGGGCCCAGTTGATGAAGTCACCACACCAGTCTCAAGAGCAGAGTCGTGGTTTAATTTCTCTGAATCATACCTAAAACAATGCTGCGCGGTTATTAGACGTGAATGCCACTTTACCCATGCCTTACATCATGATCGTGGTACCGTCCTCGTTCATGACCCAATCACCTGCATTTGCCTCCTGAAGTCACCGTGGAAGCTACCCCCTTAGACCCCCTGAAGTGTCTTAGTACTTAAACCACCAGTAGCCCAGACGCCTCTTGACTGAGCATGGCATACATCAGCCCTGATTAAAAAACTTCAGGAGGCTCTGCATGAACCAGACCATTGCTGCTGGATCGAAACTTCGATGGACCTTTTACGTTCAGCCGCTTCAGCGGATATTTGGCCCCACCACCTTTGTAACAACAAGGCAGGTTGCTCTAGGGTGCCATTGGTTAAATTAACCCCAACCCACAACAACGTGGCAGGATGCCCCTCAGACTTGCGGATACCTCCCCCTCGCACGACGAGTACTTCCTCCCTCCTGCTCCTACCTAAATAGCATTTTCCTGTTTCCGGGAAGACATCGTAGTGTCCTACCTGCGTGCAACCTCTCACATGCTTCCTTCTTTTTTTCCCCCCCTCTCTCTCACATGCTTCCCGATGCCGTTCATGAATGATGATGCCCCATCCTCTCCAAGACTCCAACTCTTTGCGCTCGCCACAACCTCACTCAGGTTCTCCCTCTCCTGGCAGCCTTGCAGTTCAAGAGTTTTGGACCATTTCTTGATTCATGCGCTTCATTCGGGACATCCGTTAAACTTGGAGCGATACAGAGAAGTATGGGCTTGCAGTTCAGCCGCAAATGGTTCCCGTGGACCTGAACATGCCCGCATTCTCAGAGCCCATGCCTGTGCCTGCATCTGCATCTGGGGACGGTGCGATGTCCCCACCTGTGCAGCCATGTCTACCAGACACAGACCAGACACAGCTGTATGTTGTGGAGCTCCATCTCTGTGGTCATTTGCAGAAAGGACATGTCCGCCAGCGGCGCCAGGGGCTGCCCTTTTCTTCCACTTTTGGAACTGCCCCCACCTAGCCTCTTTTCTTCAAGGCTGCCCCTCTTCTCTTCCTCCACAGGCTGAATATCTGCCCCTCTACTTGCAAAGCAGCTATCTTTGCTCAAAGAATAGCAGATAGCAGTTTCTATGCGTCATCACTCGAGTCAGATTGGTTCGCTTCCTCGCAGGGTGGCAACCATATCACAAGTCCTAAGTCCTTCCTCCTCCTTGCCTTGAGGGATTTTGAACAAGTTGAACCAGTTCACACGAGGCTAAGTTGAGGAAGAAGCTACTTTCCTTCCAAGGCTTGTGGGCCTCCTCCTTTTTTGTCGTTTCTTAGTGGCTTTCCGTGCTCAGCACTACCGATCCAGCCCCGGAGGTAATTGCCTTAATACGGCTTAAACCGGCAAGAGCCCGACTTAGCAGGGCCGGGGGAACTGGTGTGTGGACCTATCCCCTGGTCCCACCACCACCTACCCATCCTCCGTAAGACGCCCGAGAAGTTGGGCGAGAACCTATCCATCAAAAAAACAAAACCATGCCATGAGCGAAACCGCAGCAGCTGTCATACTTGTTCCTCTTTCTCCTGCCTTTCCTAGACCTAAGACCATCGCTCCTGAAAGACTTTTTTTGAAAGCTCCACGCAGCAAGCTGATCGTCCCTGCCAACGAGCTGGCCACTTTCGTTCTTTCACCTTCCTTCAGTCAATGACATTCATGACGAAGGCATGCGCTGTACAGTGTACGCCGCTGTACCAACATCAGGTTCTCCCTGCGCAATGCGACTTTGGGGGTTGTCCTGAAACCCATCACCTCACCTACAGTGGGTTCTCCTTTTCCAGTCACACCCCACCTACAGAGAGGGTTCTATAGCTCGACAAAACATTAACATTTATACACATCTGTCATGTGGGATGAATACACTATCCATCAGTCCAGAATTCGCAGCCTCGCAATCAACCAGCGCAGCGACTATCGACCAGCACAGCCGCAGTTGACCAGTGCAGCCCCAAATCATCTGAGAAAAAAAAAAAACTTTTAAGGATCCTCCGTAAAGCTTGTGCTCCAAAGAGAGGAGGACAAATCACATATTATCTATTCAACCACAGAATCACATAAACTACCATCTGACCATCATCATGATGGTGTGCGTTCTATGGAGATGATTCGATATAGAACAAACTAAGTGTCTTCTGATTTCTGTCCTGACTTCTAAAGCTGGCCAAGCGAACCAGTTACGCCAGGACATGCAGGATGAGCAAGTGGTGATGATGACAAAGAGACACCAAGTCTCTTCGTTGGGGGAGGAAGCTCGACGGCAGGAAGGAGGCCCCGCCGGGGGCTGTGAATCACCAAAAAACAAAAAAGGAAACAATATTTGTGAAGAACACCACCATTTTAAAACTGAAAATTCTGAAATGAATATTAACCAATTAATTGTATTCTAACTTTGCGTTAACTTTCCCTCTCATGCAGAAGAAGCTTAGGGCCTTAGGCCCATGATGCCATCGGCGGCAAGAGGTTCAATCAACTTCAATGATCTACCGATTGTACTGGCCAAGCTTAGGCCCTCACCACTTGTTCTTTTGCATAAGGCGAGATGACGTTCAGGAAGCTCAGTGCTCACCCACCATTGCAAAACTCTCTCATCCTAAAGCCTTGTGCTCGAGAGACTGCGGCCACGAGTCAACGGTACTTGACTAGGTCGCAATTATAGTAGAACTTGGCTGAGATCTGAAAAAAAAGCACTCTTGTCTTGTGAACGAACACAAGCCCAAAAACAAGGCAATCGCAAGCGTGCCCTCAAGTCTCTTCTCCCCCTCTACTCCCTCTCCCACTCCCATTCCCTTCTTAGCCACATTCATAGAACTCGTAACCTCCCCCCCCCCCACTCTGCAAAATGCATGCATCAACTTGTCCACCACCTCGCTACCGTAGTGCGTTGACTTGTCCGATCTGCCCGAACGAACATCGAGCAAGGCTTAGCCTGCCGTATGAGTAACCCTGTAGGGTGTCGCCCACCACATGTCCCGCAGACTCCCCCTCCCCTTGCCTGCCCTTCCCCTCTTCCCCATCAAAGAAAGGGCCATCCCCTCAAAAAAGACCCAAAAAAAGGGCCATCACCCTAAAAAAAGACCAAGAAAAAGGGCCATCCCCTCAACTTCCATGGTGAGGGGAATGGATGGGTGGGACCTCAATCTGACATACTCACAAATGACCCCAACTGTACGGACAGAGAGGGTTATGTAGAGTACCTGGAACACAACTTCTTTTGGAAAACCCATTTCTGCAAGAACAGCTAATACCGCAAACTACCTGCGGTATTAACAGGTAGTTTTTATGGTCAGACGACCGTGTCTAGCAGAACGCTTCTTTCCATCACTGCCTCACATCTTCTCCCAGCAAAAAATATGGTAATCTGATGTATTTTGTACACTTCTCAAAGAGTGGCCCCGGCGAGTACCTTTTTTTTATTTTTGACACACCAACCGACGAGGTCACCGTGACGGATATGAGCAGCACTGCAGTCGCCAACCTTGCTGGCGGCTTCCGCATCGAGTGACATATGGTGCTCAGTGACTCAGTAAAAAATTACGCAGAAGAGAGATGCCTCCAACTTGAAGGAGGAGGCTGTTTGAAAAAGCCGGAACACACTAGAAGTTGAGGGAACTTGAGGCAGTGCAGTGCAACACCCAGGAGCTTCTTTCAAGGAATATCAATTATATCACCATCCACCAGTGGACCACCAGCAGCTGCTCCACAAATCCTAAAATACCTCACACTCAGCAGCTGCCGGCTGCGAAACTCACAGAGGAGGAATATCTTGACAAAACTAAGCATGTCCAAAGCAAGGCAAGTCAGGACGCCGACAACACCATACAAAAAAAAAGGCACTTTCCCTACCAATGATCGCCAAGCTTCCACCCGAATACTACTTCACCGCTCAGACTCAACAAATATTGCTCTTGCTCACAAATTATCGAGGGTGTCTGCGTACGCCGACAAGCCAGAGCAACTCAACAATTCTATCCTCATCTGACAACATCTGCCTGGGATTTTTCACTCACACACACACACACACACACACAGAGAGAGAGAGAGAGAGAGAGAGAGAGAGAGAGAGAGAGAGAGAG
>BFEA01000529.1:675153-686319 GCA_003427395.1 Chara braunii | reverse complement strand
AAAAAAAAAAAAAAAAAAAAAAAAAAAAAAAAAAAAGGAAAAGGAGCCACATCCATAAAGTTCTGTTTTTGTAATAAAAAAGAAAAAAAGGAAAAAAAAAAGAGTCAGACCTACAAGTGGTGAAGATGGTGACTAAGTCAGATCCACAGCAGGTCTTCTCATAATTACATGTCCTCCACAAAGGCCATCAAGAGGTTGCACCTTGTTCGGGATAAAGGTGCTGGACATGTAGTGCCCGTTAGAGGTCTTTGCTGCCAAGAGGAGAGGGGGGGGGATCAAAGGAACAAACCAGTTTGGGGCTGACTGACGTCCTTGTCATCCTTAATGGGGTGGGTCAAGCTCACCACAAAATATCTCATTTTAAACTATGGATGATCCGCCATTTGAGATGGTTCTCTACCTCAAGGATGTATGGAACTTTTGGCAACAACAAAAAAACCTCATTCAGGATAACATAACTTGGTTCAACAACGGTCTTCTCTTTCTTGGCCGTAAATGCAATGAATATTCCAAGATCGTAGCAGCTGAACGTCACGCCAATGAATCAAGAATCTACCAACGAGTTCTGGAATTACAATCACAAGAAACCCTAGAAGCTGATAATGAAGCAATTGCCCAAGAAATTCAAAATTTAGAGGATCGCCTCCTTTCGCTCATGGAATATAGATGGAACGGAGTCCGGATTAGAGGTAAACTTAGGCAGGCTGACACTGAAGGAGGGATGGATGCCAGATTTTTTGCCAAGGCTCGAGCTAGGACAGGGAGGACAGTAATTGAAGCATTTGCTCATCCCCAACAGCCAAACGAACATCTCGCAACCTCAACGGCAGAATGTACTAAAATTGCGAGGGACTTCTTCAAATCCCTTTTCCTCTCAGAAACAGCATCCACTCCTCTCATCAGTCGCACTCAGGATATAGACGAGTTCCTAAAACCACTAAACAAATCTCTTACTGATTCTCAACGACAAGCGCTAGAGTCCCCGTTTACCAAGGAGGAGATATGGACCGCCCTGATGCTGATGGAAGAACAGAAAACCCCAGGCATAGATGGATTACCAAAGGAATTTTGGGAATCTCTCTGGGATTTCATTGCTGACGATCTAATGTGCTTCTATCAGAAGGTCTGGGTCTCTAGTCGACTAGGTGAGATAGTAGGGCAAGGGGTCCTAACGCTCCTATACAAAAAAAAGGATAAATGTAATATTCGAAATTATCGCCTTATTACTCTCCTTTCAGTCGTCTATAAACTCATATCCAAAGTCCTTACTACTAGACTCAATAAATATATAGCTGACATAATACATCCTGCCCAGACAGGTTTCATCCAAGGAAGGAATATTCAGGATAATATCCTCCTTATGAATGAACTGGTTAAACTTTCGAGACAATCTAAACATAATGTTGCTTTTATCTTTATAGATTTTGAAAAAACCTATGATCATGTGGATTGACTCTTCTTGGATAAATGTCTAGATAAGTTTAATTTTGGTCCTAATTTTAGGCATTGGATTAAAATTCTACATGAGAATGCATCTACTAGAGTCATGATAAATGAGAATGTAGCTCCTCCTATAATGCTTGAAAGATCAGTCAGACAAGGAGATCCCATCGCCCCTCTCCTCTTTGTAATTATTATGGAGGCGCTGGCAGCTACTATTCGTCATCATAAAGATCTTTAGCGTATCCAAGTCACATCTATACCAGAAGACGCTATCCCGCTATGTTCTCTTTTCGCCGATGACCTCTCTCTAATGGTGGAAGCCTCTCATGAAAATCTGGAGGCAATTAAAAGGATTATGAATTTATTTTGTAGATTATCGGATATGAGGATTAACTGGGAAAATAAAACTCTTGAATGGTGAATCCATTATCAGGGAGTGAGGCCGCCAGAGAGCCCAATGATTAAGTGGCTCCCACTTGACTCACCTGTCAGAGTGCTAGGGATCCCACTCTCAGCTACTGACAAACCTGCATCTAATAACGAAGGGATTTTGAAATATGCACTTTCAAAACTTGAACTATGGAAAGATAAACATACCTCATTGATAGGCAGAACACTAGCAATTAACAATGTGGTTCTAGCCTCTATCTGGTATAAATCTGCAGTCTGGGCCCTCGATAAAGTATCAATCAAGGTCCTACAAAGGCAGTTGGTAACATTCCTTTGGAGGGGCAACCACGAGCATAAGAATGCTATCAACAGAGTGGCATGGCAATCCTTAATACAATCTAAATCCAATGGAGGATTGGGCATAATTGACCCCACATTCCAAGCAAAGGCACTATCAATCCAATGGTTAAAGCGTCTCCTATTCAATCCCCAAACTCCATGGAAACAATTAGCTTGTGAACAGATTAGGCGCCTAGCCCCGCCTACTTCAAAAGAGGTTGATCCTCTAATGTGGTTAGAGAATCGTGACTGGTCTATCCCAAGCGCATCCCCAGCAGTACCCCACGATCTAGTCCTTTCTGATCGCCAAGCGGCGAGGGTAGATCTGTCAAGAGACCCGTTCTGGACTGACCTTCTCAAAACATGGAGGAAATTTCCCATCCCTGATAAAATAGTACCGGAAAGATGAAAAGAAGTTTGCCAACAACCGCTCTTTAATAACACACTCATAAGAGACTCCCAAGGATGTACCTTACATTGTATGGACTCCCCCTGGAGAGGTTGGATCAGAAGAGGGGTCACGCGCACCAAGGATATATGGAGTGTGGTAAATCAAGAGTGGATTGACATTCCTAACCTGAATAATAAGCTAAGATACTGCCACCATCAAAAGGAAGCACTGGACCACATAATTGATATAATCCCCTTAGACTGGGTTAGGATATTGAGAAAAGGTCCTACCCTCCTTCCTAATGATTGGGTTTCCATACACAACCACCCTGGTATAGTAGGAAAAATTGTAGCACTCTCTCCTAATGGTGATACACAAATGACAATTTACAAACTCGATGACGATGAATTTCTCAGACTCATCCCAGACCAGAGTACCAGTCGTATTCACAAAGACAAACTATTCAGGATTAGAGTACTATTGATCAAGGATAGATGGTTGGCCTATAAACCAGATACTCCCATCTCTCATCTTCCCCTGGACCCTGTTAACTGGTCTTGGTCATCTAAAGTAAGTCCAAAACATACCCATACCAGGGCTCTTCACACGCTGACAGTAAAATCCACATACAGGATGTTGCGTCCAAGGTTAAAATAAAAAGACAAAATAGAAAAGCAATGGATGAAACACCTAAACGTGAGCAAAGACGAACTTAGATCAGTCAAATGGTTTCATTTCGTCAAATCCAAACCAGCTAAGATGGCATCCCTTCAATGGCAGATTACTCACCATTGTCTACCAACAAACGACTGGATTATTGATAGAACTACTCTAGAGCAGAGAGGAATATCCCTACCTTGGTGCAAGTTTTGTAAATCTGCCTTCCCGTCCAAACTAATTCCGGAAACAATAGAACACATATTTCTACAATGCCCAGGGGTGGTCTGGCTATGGCGCTGGTGGAATAGAATCTGGAACCAGACTGAGAACTCACTACCATGGCCATGGAACTGGAAAGCCCTCCTCCTAGAAGCATGGTTCCCTACCTGTGAAGACAGTTTCACAACGAACTTATTTACAATTGGGAGAAGAGCGCTGGTTTGGGCTATACGGACTCGCAGATGCACATTTGAAATGGAGGGTGCCCTGGATGGGCCTGAGTTCACAGAATCCATCAAGCAGCAAGTTCAATTAGAGTTAACAGCGAGATGGGAAACTTTAAAAGATAAACTTAAATCCCTCACAGCAAAAAATGAAATTCAACAACACATCAAATCGTTTAATCTAAACTGGCTTGGAGGGGAACAAGGAGGTACAATTGGGCAGGTTAAATGGACTGGAGCGTGTGAGAATATTCAAGGGAAGCTCTCAAGGAATTACCACTCAGTCTTTAATGACTGGAGTCTCGTTGATCCCTCCATTCCTCTCCGTCCCCTTTCTGAGTTTCCAGATCCTTTTCCTCCACCCAAGTCAGCTCTGGTCCCACTCTCATGGTACGGAGGTGAGTGATCTCACGTATAGATGTGGATGGATAAGATAGTTCTAAGAAAGGTTCTGGACAGAGAATATTGCTAGGATATAAGGTATATCTGGCGCCTGATCAGGGTGAAGAGGCAATACTGTCCCTTGTATCTGAAGTATCTGAAGTTCCTTTAGATCCTACCTCGTTTTATGTTCATTATTGAAGCTAAAGGACACTGGACCTGGTTTCCAGCAGGTGAGCTATTGTTGGTGTATAGGGATGCTGGACCTCTTTTCATTATTGAAGATCCAAGGGACGCTGGACCTGGTTTCCAGCAGGTGCGTTATTGTTGTTGTAAAGGGACGCTGGACCCGGTTTCCAGCAGGTGCAGCTCCCCACCAATAGATCGGAGAAAAAAAAAAAAAAGAGAGATGGTTCCAGGCCAGAGATGGCTTATGAGACAGGTTGGCACATTGTGTAGCATGCCAGGGCTCGAACCCTGCACCTTGGGCTGCAGGCATGTTATTTCAGTCTTCAATACATACCCTCGACGGTAGATTTGAAGACATATTCTTTTTTCTTTTTTTTTCTTTTTTTTCTTTCTTTGAAAAGAAAACTTCGTATACGGGAAACCTACTTAGCAAGGTGATAAGAGCATCCCCGATAAGTAGGCACCCGTCGAAGGCTCCATCTATTGGTGGGGAGCTGCACCTGCTGGAAATCGGGTCCAGCGTCCCTGTACAATGATGTGATGTGTGTCAGCTGGAAATCGGGTCCAGCGTCCCTATACAGTGGTGTGTAGATATGTCCAATTCAGCGTCCCTATACAGTGGTGTGTAGATATGTCCAATTCAGCGTCCCTATACAGTGGTGTGTACACTGTAGATATGTCCATTTTTTTTTTTATTTTTTTTTTTATTTTTTTTTAAGTCCATGGTGTTGTAGAGGCCAGTCACTGAGTACACTGTGATCACCTGGAGCAGTAGGCCATGGGTGTCCTGGAATATGACACCACCTCCCATCCCATCCTCACGTCAATACTCCTAGCTCACCCCCTATCCCACTATCCTACCTCAGTGTGACCAGCACTCAGGACCATTACCCTACCAATCGGCAGGTAACTTGGACCGAACAGCAGTGATAGGCACCAGGGCTGATAGGTTGCCCAGCCCTGGTGGAATCGGAATCGGACGAGCCTTGTCGAACCGGAACTTCAGACGCCAGGCCCAGACAATCTACTACAGGCCCCAAGAGACTCTGGGCCCTAGGTTTCAGGCAGGGTAACACCAATTGAAGCAGTCTTACAGTCCTTCCCCTAGCTTACCCAAGGCCAGGCGGAACTCGGACTGGCCTGAGCGACTTATACCCCTACCCTTACCCCAGGGCCTAAGCCTTATATATAGCCACTAGACAGTTCTAACTTCTACCCGAATATCAGTAGGAACTCCGGCGGCCCATACCTGTCCCTACCGCAGATACTAGACCCCACCCAGTGACTTGACCCCCCAGTCTGATAGTTGTGTAGTTGGCAATGTATGTGTATACCCGAAGGCTGTGTATGCTTCGTGTATCTATGTATGAAGATGTTCAGACAGCACTATGTGTGTAAACTTGTGTATGTAGCCTGTAGGCCATGTATAATTTGCAAGCTATGTATATGCCCGAAGGCTGTGTGTGCTCTGTGAATCAATGTATGGAGATGTATAGTAGGCAGCATCATGCGTGTATATCGAAGAGAGAACGCTAGTGTCTTTTGTCTTTGACTGCTAGTGTCTTTTGTCTTCGTTTTCGTGGAGGCAGCTGCCCGTCGCCTGCCCTGCCAGTGTCTTTTGTCTTCATTTTCATGGAGGCAAACGTAAGTCGTTGATCGTACTCTGCATCAACTGCTAATGTCTTTTGTCTTCGTTTTCGTGGAGGCAGCTGCCCATCGCCCAGTAGGAAAATTTAAATTCATTTGTTGGCCATTTAGTTGGCCACTTTGAGGTTGGCGCGAAGCTCCAATTCTATGTTGTTGTTTTTTTTTTTGGGGGGGGGGGGGGGGGGGTTGAAGCTTCGAGCCGTGCTATTGAGGATATTGAGATTTCCGTGGAAGACTGCGAACAGGCCGGTGGGAAGGTCGCATGCCGATGTACCACGGAGTGTGGATGCACAGCCTATACTGTCATGATGTCTATGTCAGGCCCCGTGATTTTTTTTTTTTTTTGGGTCCTTTTCCTTGCATTGGTGTAAATAAAAAATAGCATTGTTTATGCGTTTTTAAATGAGAAAAGAACGCCACACACCGTTTTAAAGGAAGCTAGTTGGTCCGAGCCCCTGGGTCAGAATGTCAGAGGTCACCTTTTTTTTTCTCTTCTTGACGAACTCATTCCGGGGGCCAATAGAAGTAGAAGATAAAAAGTTTTTTGACTTTGTTTTGAGCCATTGTGGCTAATGCTCCTAGTATCATGGAAGCAATACTGCAAAAAACGAAGACTGTTTTTGCCAGTTGGATCATAAAAACTCCTGACGAGTCAGTGAAAGTCTGACAAAACCACACAGCCTGGTAAAGTCATGCTCCTCAGACTTCCGGCCATTCTTGTCATGGGCTTGGAATGACAGTCTACTAGGATTGCACAGTTGGTATGACTAAAGTCCCCCACTTTTCTCTCTCAGCAGGGGGTATCGCTAAATCTGACCGACGAGGTGAGTCCTTACCCATCAGTCAAATGCATCGTGGGCAGACTGTCGCGTTTCAGCCTCCTGACGAGTTAGTGAAAGTCCGACAAGACACTCTGGCACAGTCATGCCTTTTCTGTGAACTTGCATACAATGAACATGACCACACACACACACACACACACACACACACACGCACACACACACACACACACACACACACACACACACACACACACACACACTTCCCAGACTGCATTCCTCTAGTTGATGGATGTGTGAGGTGAAGCGGTTTCAATTTTGGATCTACTCACCTGGGTGGAATAGGGACTGTCCTGGTGACAATAAAAAACACCAATACACACACATGAACTGGGGGCAAAGCACCTACTTTGCAAGCAGGAGCTATGCGTAGGAGAGGTTGGGAGTAGGGTTCGCACACACCTTAACTGCCTCCCTAGCCACTTGATGGGAGAATCCTTCATCATCTGAGTCCGTGTCGACCGCCATGGTGATGGCACTCAGCCGTTCCGGTCTACTTATTGATTGAATAAGCGGCGGAGGATAGTTGCTATCCCCTTGCAACCTGTATGATCCTCCTGAATAAGGTGTGTTTGCTAACGACTTCTTGCTTGATACCGTATCCTTGGCTGATCCATTGGGTTGCGCTTGTTGCATGTCATCCGACACCCTCAGCATCCCTGACGTGCGCTTGACGCTCACCCCCTTTTTATCGGAAGGAACGAGCATGTGGTGTCTATTACTATCCATAGGAGGGAGGCTCAGCAATGGCAAGCGATTCTGCTCCAAGCCCTTCCTCTGGTTGTTGGGTGGCACTAGTATGAGACTGATGGGATGGCCTCCTCGGGCCCTCAAATCTGACCGCCTTGGACTCTGCCAGGTTCATACTGCTTCCCTCTTCCAGACTCAACGGGGCCTTTGCGCCGTTTGCAGAAACAGTTCACTTGGAGTGAGAGATGCATCCAGAGCTAATAGATTTGCGCTAGCCTGTTTGCTCATGCTCTTCCCGTCTCGGACAGGGCGAGTTTCTTCTCCTGCAAGACAAGGTCCCGGCTGTGTAAGAACACAGTGTCACAGCACAACACAATGACAACAACACATGCACAGCCATCCATACCAATCCAGTGTCATTCTTCGATTCATTTTACTTTTTCTTTTCAAGGGCGACGGCCTTGAGATATCATCTCGAACTGACCGGGCCCCTGTCACTCAAGAATTCTCTTTCGTCTAGATTCTAGATCCATCTGCATTCGAACTAAAGATTCTAGATCCATTGGGAGGAAAGAAATATCATGTACTAGATGAATAGAGTGAAATTGTGAAAGTCATTTCTTTACTTGTGTAAGGATTGGGAGGAAAAAACAAGAGAGAAAAAAAAAAAAAAAAAAAAAAAACCCTGATTTCCAAAACACCGTGGAGGTATCCCTTTGTTGCTACACAATTGAACAACTTTTTTTTTTTTTTTTTTTACACAACACCTGCGGGAACAATATGATTACGCGCTGCGGACCAAATTGCAAATTGCAAACAAACCTTGCAAGCAGTCTTATGTCAAGTTGTCAACACAAATGGAACAAAAGGTCAACACACTGTTGACTTTTCAAGTCAATTCTCCCATTCTTTTTTTTTTTTTTTTTTTTTTTTTCAACACCGCTCCATCTATTGGTGGGGAGCATCACCTGCTGGAAACCGGGTCCAGCGTCCCTTGAGTACATCATTACCACTTCTCTATTTTGAAAAGGACACCACTTGTGCTGGAAACCGGGTCCAGCATCCCATCTCGCCCATTCATTTACAGGCCTCGGTAGAGGAAAGATGTACAGAGACTGTGAGAAAATGGTGGAAATGAGCACAATTATGGGTACCAGCAGTATGTACATGAGGAGGGTTAGCGATTCTATTCAGATTGGGTTTAAATGTGAATGTGGTCAACGCCGACTCGACGGCCACACAGATACCAAACAGGAATTAGGCATGAATCAAAGAATATATCCAAAGAAAAACTATCACCATAATGAATATCTATGCTCTATAAATTTCCAAGAGTCCAAAAAAAAAAAAAAAGAAAAAGGATTATTTAAATTTATTTTGTTATAAAATTCCAGGAGAGAATGTGGTCTCTGGAATTATCACCAGAAATTATACTGCATAAGGAAGACTTGGTTATTAATACTTATTATTGATGTAGTTATTATGGGGAACTGGAAACATACAATTCGGTGTGAACTCCACTTCGGATTATTTCCCAACCTAAGACTTCATGGTAGTGAGACATTTTATCATATCCGACCTTCCTAAGGCATGAAAGAATCATTTTGACAACCCCACCCCAAAAAAAAAGACATTTACATGAGTGGTGAATCGAAAGAAAAAGGGGACAAACCCTCCCACCATGAGAAGTTTGGACTACATGCTGGTGAGAGACATTCTACATTCCAATGAAAAGATGTATGCAGCCAGCAATGGAGAAAACACCATTCTCAGACCACAGAGGGATATATCTATCACCCTAGCATGGAAACAAGGAATGAAAAAAGAAAGGGAAAAAGTTAAAAAAACCCTTAAACCACCAGTACCTACCCGTTGGGGTGGCCGTTAACGCGGAAGCCGAATTGGCCTGCGCCTCCGGTCCAAATTCATTTGAGGCCGGGGGGTATGAAAAATAAGGTCCGTACTGGTGGTTTGAGTTGAATCTACAAATGACCAATTAAAAAGGCAATGTGTTTCAAAGTCAAGCCGAAATGGCAAACAGTGAACAATAGCACCGAGGGATCTCGGTCACATCAACTAGACTTCACACAATCTCTATGTTCAGCGTATGAAGGTAGAGAATCTAAAATGGTAGGACACCATGAACAAGCAGGGGGGAAAAAAAGAAAAAAAAAGAAAGAGATCTGAAGGAAGCAGAGGAAGGCCGTGCCACGAGACTATTGACTGAGATTCAAGGACTGGCTGACTATCGACTCTAGTGTCCCCTTGAGACAAGCGGAAGAGTTTCCGGACCTGTTCCCTCCCCACCCACGGTCCTTGGAAATATGTCTGTGAAATCCCCTTTCGTCATCTGCAGAATGGCCGAATATTGGTTTGAGATCCGGTGATTGTAGCACTGTGACGCCCAACCTCACGCCCGGTGCGACTTCCTGATCGGAGTGAGAGTGGGCCTGGAAGTGCGCAAAAAGGGGGGTGTGCCAAGGATTTTTGGGAAAGTGGGGGTGGAGTCCCAGGTATGAACTGAGATCTCCTGTGCCAAGTTTCAGGGATATGAATGCAAGTGGATAGGCGGGATAGGGTCCTATTTTAGGCTTCGGGGAACGGGCAGTCACCTCCGTTGGTCCCGTCGTCTTGGGCAAATCCGTATCCTGTGTACCGCAGGAACGCTGTGGCTATCTCGTTGGCTTACTATCTGTCGCCGACGAGTCTCGCAGATCTCGGAATCGGACGCGGCCAGTCTCAGCCGAAGGCTGTGCTCCCGTCGTTCAGTTTCCGACCGGGTTTGCCGGGTGAAGCCCGACGCTCAGTAAGCGTGGTCTTCTATGCACTCCGAACACGGGGGTTGGGGCTAGTAGGGGGCGAGCATCCGCCAAGGGGCGATGGTCAAGGAGTGAAAGGGCAATATACGGTGATAGGGAGGGAATTCGGTTTCCAGAATAATAATTCCAGGTTCCGTGACGATGTGACACGTGTATGAGCTGGGAAATCCGGGGAGGTGCCACTGGGGGATATGTTCCAAAGCCTGACCAATATCCCACTCGCAAACACGCTCGTTTCCTGTCGAGTATGGAAATTCCAAAGGTTCTGCCCTCGATCGTGCAGACAAACACGCATGCTCCCAATATTCTCGGAACTCGTGATCCCTCAGACACTCGCAGTCAGTGATTCGGAAGGGGATTTCGATATTCATACTGCGGGGCGGGTCGAGAGTCCAGACATTCGGGGTGCTTGGTCGGGGCCCGAATCGGGGACAGAGCTTGCAGACACGCGTGTACGTGACAACCTTCTTCGACCGGGCCAACACGTGCGTGCACAAGATCTGTCCGTCGGTCAGGCGGGTAATTGCCAACAACTCACAACCCTTACATATGTACTGGCACGTCAGTCCGAAAATTGATGATCGCAACGTGACATAGGCATCTAACCAACAAGCATGCTTATCCAATTCATGTTCACACAGAGAACCGTCAATTCATCCATGCATCAAACTTCAGAGGTCCCGGTGGTCAGAAGACATACATGGACTGAGCGCAGAGGATCAATCAACCAAGCTAACAATTCAAACAAAAGAAAGGACGGGGCGACGGAGAGAACCACACATCACTCCATAAGGAAAAGAAAAATATGAGAGTAATCGATCCGAAAACAAAAACAATTGGCGCCATGTATCAAAATTACTCAAAAGAATTGAAGAGAAGAACATCATTCCAACGCATCACGTCTCTCTCTCTCTCTCTCTCTCTCTCTCTCTCTC
>BFEA01000529.1:645677-657247 GCA_003427395.1 Chara braunii | reverse complement strand
AAAAAAAAAAAAAAAAAAAGCGATGAGCCCTGCAGTCCAAATCGCGGAAGTCAACTGAAATCTCAACTCCACGAAATGAACCTGCAGTCACAGTCCAAATCCGTGAAGTCAACTGAAATCTCTCACTCCGGGAACCGAACCTGCAATACGCTGTGGTGAACGAAGAACCCATAACCACTACCGTCGTCCGTTGAATATAATGTACGCTTCCCCCGGCCTGCTCCTCTGAAAAGCCCAGGTTGTTGTAGAAGCCAGACTCCGGACACACGGGGTTACTGCCACAGCTATTGGCAGTCCTGACACTCCCTTATGCTCTGTAAGACCACCTCCCTACCCATCCTCTCGGCAATTCTCCTACCGCACCCCTATCGTACTATCCTACCTCAGTATTGACTACTGAGGATTATCAGCATGCTATTTCAGAGGGCGACTTGGACCAGACAGTAGTTCTAGGCACCGGGGCCAGGTGGGGCCAAGCGCGAAGCTTTGAAAGCCCCACCCAGCCCCAGTTGAGGTATAGGGCACACGTGTTGCTCCCCACGAATAGATTGGAGCATGTCCAAAACAAAAAAAAAAACAAAAAAAAAAAAAAGAGGCATCGGGCACCAGGCTCATTGACAAGCATTATGTCTCCTTCACCTACCAACCCCGATTCTGGCATGTTATTAAGTTATTTGTGTGTCATCTATGTGTCTTACTCGGGCATTTCTTTCCTTTCTACAGATGTCAGAGACCGAAAGCCCCAGCCAGCCGCAGTCGTGTGTATGTGCTATCTGTGTTCTGTCTATGTGTCCATGGTTCTAGATACGAAGACCAGGCAAGGACAAGCGCGAAGCCTTGAGAACCCTTGCCCGCCCCAGTCGTGTATGTGTATATTCCATGGTTCCAGATACTAAGGCTGCCCCACCAATAGATGGAGGTTGTGTTTTGTTTAAAAAAAAAAAAAAAAAAAAAAAAAAAGAAGGCTGCTCCTACCAGCCCCAGTTGTAGTGTGGATCCCCACCAAGCCCCAGATGAGTTCCGCATGCATAGAGTTGTACTGTCATGTGAATGGCGGGCCTATCTGTGCAAGAACCCCCCCAAAGTCTCTAGCCAGACTCGAACCCATGCCCTTTGTTATGTAACAGCAGTGCGCCCTACCATATGTGCTACACTGTGAATTGATGCCAATGTATGATATGCCAGAACAGGGAAGAATATCAGAACCGTCAATGACCACGTCAAGCAACCGACGCATAGTCAAGACCCAGCATACAACAACCTGGACTAAGTTCCCTGAGTGATGCAGGAAGGGTCTGTATTCATAGCCGTGCAGCACCCAGAGGACAGTGCGTACAGCCTCACGCACGTTGGCCCGCCGGCGGAAATGCACGAGGCTGCAATTGAGTTTTGAGCCCGCAACCTCATACCACAATGCGCATTTCCAACCGGTGCTCTACCCACTGAGCTACTCGGCTACACCAGACTTCTCCCAGAACGTGGTGACAGAAATTCAAATATAACACACCGTCAAATATCATCTCCCATCAAGTATAACGTATGTGCACCGTATTCGAATACGAAGTTATTATAAGTTATAACGTACGTCTGCTTTATCTGAGCAGAGTGTACATCGTATTGGAATAAAATGTTCGTACAGGAACTTTTTTTTTTTTTTTTTTTTTAAATAAAATGGCCCCCTCAGTGTTAGTGATGCTGATAAGAGCAGACACCGCTTGCACCTTGGGGGGCGGCTCCATCTATTAGTGGGGRGCATCACCTGCTGGAAAACGGGTCCAGCGTTGAACTTACCTTCCTGTGCAACCTTTTTTTTTGTTTGTTTGATTTTGAAACATGGATGCTGTAGAATCCGTGTAGATTTATACACGTGCTCATTTTGGTATGATGCATTCATGTTGAAGGTGAGTCCTTCAGGACATCCATTAAAATTGGAACGATACAGAGTGTCCCCTGCACAAGGATGACAGGCATAAATCGAGAAATGGTCCTTTTCGGGATACAGAGTGTCCCCTGCGCAAGGATGACAGGCATAAATCGAGAAATGGTTGCAGCTCCATCCCTCCATTGAATGGATGGATCAAACATGGGATATGGAAGGTGGGGGACCTATGGGACGTCAGAACGAGAACATGGAGGAATGTAGAACAAATGAAAGAAAAACTGCGCTATTGCCATCATGTGCAGGAGGCTCTGGACGGAATAATAGAAACCCTTCCTCTCCAATGGTATAATATTCTAAGAGCGGGCCTGGTTTACAGGGAAGGAGACTGGGTGATGCAGAAAGGAGACCTTGGCAGGGTTGGGATGGTCCACCTGGTCAGCCCCACGGAGGTATTGATCGAGTTTTATACTATAACGAAGGGGAACAGACTAAGCGGCAGCACAGCCCCCTTTGTCTGGACAGACAAGGAAAAAGTTGACCGGATGAGAGTGATGGGGGAAGGTGAAAACCGCTGGGTATATAAACCTGGAACCCCGATCACAGAACTGGGCCTAGTCCCAATTGAGTGGAGATGGAAACCGGCTGGCCCGACACGAGGAGGTATCCACAAAGACACAACACTTGAAAACCTCTCTGTTAAAACCACATATAGGATGATCAGGCCAAGATGGAATCTAAAAGACACAGTGAATGAGCGTTGGTACAAACACCTAAACGTTGACAGACATCTGCTAGCTCCAATCAGATGGTTCCAGGAAAGCAAGAGGAGGCCGACCAAAATCACCTCCCTGCAATGGCAGATAGCCCATAGGTGCCTACCTACCAATAACTGGTTGATTGACCACACTAGGCTGGAACAACAGGGTCGCGCTCTCCCCTGGTGCAGCAAATGCCTCCGAGGTTACCCGGCCAAAAAAGCAGCCGAAACTATTGAGCACATCTTTCTACAGTGCCTGAATGCGGCCCTCACCTGGCGCTGGTGGGACCGGGTCTGGCAGCACATAGTCCCTGGATCCCTCTGGCCATGGGACTGGCGGGCCATCCTCACAGGCTTTTGGCCAGGACGGCCCGAAGAGGAGTTTGCGAATAATATGTTTGACCTGGGGAGACGAACAATCTTATGGACGCTGTGGTGGCAAAGATGTGTTMYGACAATGGAAGAAGTGCGATTGGAGGGGGAGGAGGTGCGCGAGCATATCAAAAACCATCTCCAGTTGGACATAACTGATAGATGGCAGACAGTAAAACGCAAGCTAGACCTCCTTCAGCAACCAAAGGATATTAAAGAAAGCATCACTAAATTCTGCCAAGAATGGTTGGGCGGGGAAAGGGAAGGCTGGATTGCGCAGGTGAAATGGTCTGGGGACGCAAACGAAGGCCCTCAGGGGGAGGGAGAGATGGTAAGAAGGGGTTACTGCCTGAAATTTAAAGAATGGACTGACATCGACCCGAGCTTCCCAATGAGGCCGCTTCCGAATTCCCGGACCCCTTCCCCCCACACCCGTTATCCCTAGTAGAAATAACTACGCCTTGAGGCTATGTTTTGGATGCTGGTTTTCGGGGGGTTGCATTTTAACAGAACGGGCTATGGTCATCTTGATGAGACCGGAATAGAAAAGGGACGCTTTTTATGTGAGGGACGCTGGACCCGGTTTCCAGCAGGTGCTGCTTCCAAAAAAGAGATTGTCGGCAAAAAAAGGGTAGGCAGAGATGTTATACTCCGGTCATGGGACGCTGGACCCGGTTTCCAGCACTGTGGTGTCAGACTGTTTTCCCTGAGCTTCTTGGCCCCTTTTCTTAACCTCTGTTTGGCATGCTCAGTCAACCCCGTGGGTTGTTAGGCAATCAATGCTGGCAGGCCCCACAATCTTCATTGTTACTCAGACATTCTATTTTCGACATTCTATTTTCTGTGAAATTTCTGTATATGGGACGCTGGACGCCATGAGGACAGCAAGAGGAGGGCAGGACCTAGGGGAGGGAGGGAGATTCCACTGGTGCCCCCTAGTGGGTCTCCCCCCCCAGTACCCGACGGTGCTGCAGGCTAGGTATGAAAAAAAAGGTTAGATATGGGACGCTGGACCCGGTTTCCAGCCCAATGGCGTCACCCTCAATGATGTACTGTTTTGATGTATTCATGGGGCGCTGGGCCCGGTTCCCAACAGGTGATGCTCCCCACCAATAGACGGAGCGGCCCGCCAGGCAAAGCCTCAATCCTGGTGGTTCTCTTACCACCACCAGGATAGAGGCCTTGTACAAGGGCCTGTTCAAAAAAAAAAAAAAAAAAAAAAAAGGGCAAGGGTAAGGAGACGGAAGGAGACCCGGCTGGTGGCGCCCGGTGCGTCTCCTTCCAATACCTGACCAGGGCACGAGATAAGGAAAGGAGGAAAAGGAGGAAAGGTTGACATGGGACGTTGGACCCGATTTCCAACACAGTGGTTACGTCCTGAGGATATCATGTTCAGAAGATGTACATTTCATAAGGGATGCTGGGCCCCGTTCCCAGCACGTGTTGTTCCCCACAAATAGATCAGAGCATTAAAAAAAAAAAAAAAAAAAAAGATTTTTAGGATTTCCAGGGCTGGCCAAAACACTCATCTCCAAGACCCCAACAATCACCAAACGTGGCACACTTACAAGATCACGACCAAAATTAAAGCAGGGCAACAAGATCCCAACAAACACCAAACTTGGCACACACAGACCTTGACCAAAATTAAAACAGGGCAAAAGAAAATGCAAAAACTGGAAAAAAATATCCCCAAATGCATTTTTCATTGTTGGCGGGGGTTAATCTTAAAGACATTATCACATTGGGGTCATCTCAGATTAGGTATTCCGGAAAATTTTGGAAGATTCGAAGATTCAAATTCCTTACTCCCGTCAATTAAAATGAAACTTGGATTCAAGCGTGCGAAGGGACAGGAGTCCCTGCTTTTCTACCAGGGCGCAATGAGGCATACTTTGTTTCGCCAACTAGGATCATCGCCATATGCACGGCTGGGGGATAATTGCACAGGCAAGGGACTTGGGAGGATAGCATTTCCTTAGGCAAGAGGAAGCAGGAAGAAACTTGTACACATGCCACATTAAGGTGGTGTAAGAAGAAATGTAGAGCCTGTGCAGGGCAGGGGTGTTGGTACTAACAAAGGTCAGCCCACAAGTGGACAACAGCTTGAGAGGCCAACAGTCTCATCAGTCACACAGGATGGGGGATTGCAAGGAGAGGAGAGATTAAGTAATATGATAATTACGGTACCCTCAACACAGCCATGTTGTTAGCAGAGGGTTCCTAAGATCACTCAAAGTAACGATAAGTGGATTGCGGAAGAATCAAAAGGAACTAAGGACTGGTTGATGAAGGAAACAGATGACGCTGAAAGAAGTGATGTTGTGGATGAAATTCTCACTGAGGAGGAAAAAAGGCCAGAGCAGATTAATACGAATCATGTGAGGTCTTCCACATCTGCAAAGGCTCAGTCATCACAATCACTGCAGCAGGCTCGTGAAAGCAATTCTGCTGCAGTGCCTAAATCCACCCAACCAACTTGGGCACAAAGGGTAAGGGATACGCTTCAGGATAAAACACTTAGCATCATGCAGCCATCCATCGCCCCCCCAGGTATGCCGGCAGAGGAATTGAAAGCTCCTTTGAGAAACCTTTCCTCTGCGCGAGCCTATTTCCTCTCCCTCTTTTTTCTCCCATCGGAACAGCTTGTCATTGATCGGGGAGGAAGGAAAACTTTGATGAAATCCTACCCTACTTACAAACTGGCAAATAGGGATGCAGTGTACACAAAGCATGCAAGCAATTGGATCTTTTATGGAGATAGTGTGTACAGATCAATAAACGACAAGATCAAGTGGATATGTAAACGTCTGGAATCCATGAAGGATGGACCAGAGGCAGTGCTTTTTTGGATACCGACCGGGAGGTGTTCTTTAATTGATTCAAAGAAGCGTCTTCTTTCGCTATGATCATTTGGTCCATATACATTCAATATTGTTATCACATTTATCTCCGACATTGCCAAGAGGTATATCCATCTCCCCTCATCTTTTTGTCAACCTTCCAGCAAAGAGGTTCAATCCTAGAGTCCGGGGGAAGCCAGATAGCTACCCCTGCTCTACCTGGACTGGGAGCGTGGACCCTGAAGGCTTAATGGGGCCATATCTGTTTATGTATATGATGAAGGTCAGCATTATCCATTAGATATGTTTCTTGTATACAGATAGCATCAGACCACTGTATACCTCCCACACCTTTGATTTGATCGTAGATTGCCTGTCTTTTTTGTTGCTTGGCCGAAGCCAAGCCATGTACATTGAGTGACCGCAAGTCTGGATCTGTTGTTCTCTTTAGCAGTTTCCACTTCGTTATCCCTATTGTACAACACATCCAATACATTCAAAGTTGTCATGGTCACCTTTTCTGCTATCTATAACCTGCTTCCTTTTGTACAATTTATTTATGATTAAAGAGGCAATCAGTGGTCAAAATCTAATTTACCCCCCTGTTCTAATAGCATGTCCATTTTTTAGGATGCGGGAGAGTAAAATCTTGACGTCAACCTCCGACCAGAAACTCCCTGCCTTGACCTTCAGTTGTTGGAGCTCAGCCAGCATCGATTGAGAGAACCAGCGCAAGTGGACTGCACGTGAGTGTTCATATCTGAGGAACACATATGTGGTCGACACTCTGCACGCATCAGTGGAAAGGATAAGCACAGCGGATCCCCCTGGTGGGAGCTGTTCGTGAATAACTTTTACAATCTCAGTTTTGAAA
Organism: Chara braunii; assembly: GCA_003427395.1. Taxonomy (NCBI): domain Eukaryota; kingdom Viridiplantae; phylum Streptophyta; class Charophyceae; order Charales; family Characeae; genus Chara; species Chara braunii. The sequence continues at coordinate 650,519 of BFEA01000529.1, read as the reverse complement.
CGCCCTTCCCCTGTCATTCTTCCTAGCAGTGATGGTAGCACACCCGCTGGAGTCCCATGCACTGATACTTCTCCATGTGAAGATCCCTCTGGCTCTGACAATCCCACCTCCCATACCCCCTCTTTCAGTCTCATTGGTAGAATTAGTATCCCTCTCTTAGATAATGTTAGCTCCGGATACCCTTCTGCTAATAGAAGGCGTAACTTCTGTCTCTTGCTTATCAATGTTCCTTCGAGTGGGACTAGAGGAAGCTGGTGCAATTTTCGCTGCCCTATCCTCTGTAAATACGTACTCGGAGGTTCCTCTCCCTCGTCAGAATTCACATTTTTGCTTGTTGGGCCCTCATTGTTCTTTTCTGATTGGTTTTCACACTCTGTTAATAGAGTAACTGGCTGTACTGTTGTAGCTTGCCCACCTTGCAGACCCTCCGCCCCAAAATTATTTATATTATTTTTTTTTTTTCCAGAATGGTAGCGTCCTCAAGATGTTGTGCAGAAACAACTATATACTCACTTCCATTTATTTCATCCTTATCTTCATTTGTCCCATTCTCTTGCTCCAATTTGTCAGACACAGTCATTTGCTGTTTTTTTTTAGATTGGGAAAGAATCATGTACTTACGTTCCCCCGTAAGCTCTGAGACTATTTCTTGGAGCTTGTAGGGTATCGTGGCTTCTACTGGGCCACATGGTGGTTCATTCTCCTCGATAGGGATCCACTTAACCTTTTTTTTTTTTTTTTTTTTTTTTTTTAAGAAATTGCTCCGGTCTATTGGTGGGGAGCTGCACCTGCTGGAAACCGGGGAGAGCGTCCCTTTTCAAATGACAATAATACACTTGTGGAAAACCGGTCCAGCTTCCCATGGAACTTCAAAAGTACCAAAGGTCCAACATCTCACCGTAATCTGAAAGACTCACTTGCTGGAAACCAGGTCCAGCGTCCTTTGGCTTCAATACAAATACTTTCCTTTTTTTGTGACTCTTCTCCCCTCCCCTCATCCTTTCCTACTTCTCTCTCCCCCTCTTCTGTTGTTAAGTCCACTTGCAGACCCTTCCCTTCCATCATTTCCATCATTTCCACCGGTTTTTCCCCACCGCCAGGTATCCCATTGTTCTGTTCCAGCCCCCTTTTCTGATCTCGGCACCCCGCAGCCCATGTTGTTTCTTGATCTCCCTGCATTTCTCCCTCCTCACCCTCTTTCCGACTGTTGTGTTTCAACTGCCTTTTATCGTCCTTGCATCTCAATAGCCAGCGTTGTAAGTCCCCCCTGAGTATCTGTGGATGCAATCAATCTTTGTAGAGGGTTTGGTGGACTTAGTTGTTTTGTAGCTGTTAGAGTTGTGGAGTGTTCTGTTATCCGCTGATTTACCCTGACCTGTGTTATTACAATTTTATCCTTTAAAATATCTGTTCCACGCTCCGTGGAGGATAAAAAGTTTTTCAAAAATTTTATCCCTTCATTTACCGCTCTCTGACCTTTAAAAACAACGGAGTTCTCGGTCCTCAATCCCTTGTTGCTACTAAGAGTTTTATCTGAGCTCTTTGGGTTTGAGAGTTTTTTTTTTTTCTCCTCCTATTTGTGCCGCTGTTGGCCTGGGAGTCACTTCCTTCAGGTGAGTTGGGTTGTTGTCCACATCCATTTGCTCTAAGTTATGTTGTGTACTTCTCATTGTTACCATTTGAGCACTTTCTCCACCTTCCCCCCTTTGGCACAACGGCGATTGGTTGTCTGAACCTGTTGGATGATGATCCAGAGGGGGCTGGAAACGCATGGCCACGATTGGTAACAACCGATGACACATCTGCTGCCAGCTCACCCTCTCTGGCAGACCTCTTTCCTGTGCCGTTTGGAGGCTTGGGCGGGTCTCTAAGAGAGGGACCAGCTATGTATACGTGTTGTCCCAAAATTCTTCCGAACGGCTATGAAACTTCAGTCTAAGATTTTCAAGCAGCCATTCTGCAACATTTTGGAGGTCTGAGACTTAATTCTCAGCTTGTGTTTGTGCCGAATCTGCATTGGAATTCCTTGGTGGGGGGGGCTCCTGAGACTGGATCCAGTTCCATGGGTTGTGCACCGAATGCGCCCTTCAGCGGGTCCATGTCCATTGGTTCCGGATCTGGTTCACTTCTCGAACCCCTCGAGGAGGCATCTGAATCTGGCCCCTTGTTCTTTTCTTTAGCATTTTTGTTCCCAAGAGTCATTTGAGCCTGCGGGTCTGGTCTTATTGGCTGTTGCTCTCTCTGGTCATTTCCCCCCACCCCTCCTCTCCCACTCCTTTGCTCAAGGGACTAAACCGATTGCCGGTTGGGATATATTGAACTGCATTTGGTCCAAAACGACCTCCTTGCTGTTTTGTCTTCGCTGGTTCATTTGAATGCTTGTTTTTGTTTCCAACTCCTTCCTCTCCTCCTTTCTCCCCTGGGGGAGATGGGGGTTTGACTTTGAGAGGCTGGTGTGAGCGGGAGTTGCCTCAGGGGGGATGCTGCATTGGAGGTTTCCACTCTACCGGAGGTCTTGATGACCGACGGCGATCCCCCTTCCCTCCCAAATCCATCCACTTGGTTGGCCACCCGGTGTGAGATCTTCCACATACACCTATCCCTCATAGCCTGGGACACTGCGCAACCATCTGTTTGGCCTCAGGGGGTCCATTTTCAGCAAGCCATCGATACCTTCTGTCTGTTTGGGGTGTTGTGGACATGCCAGCTCAGTGTAGAGGTGGCCATAGGCCTTGCATTTGTAGCACCAAGGTCTGAACTTGTGTGCTGTATGGATTCGGTACAGCCTTCCTCCCATCTTGAATGGGATGATATCGTCTAAGGAGAAAGGCTGATCTTTAGGGAGGTCTAGTGCCATCATCATATATTCATCCCTTTTGGCCACATACGTCGGTGGTGGATCTATGAAGTCTACAATCTTGTACTGCTGGCCGAAATCGTGAATAAAAGCCGCCTGTACCTCTACAGGTATGTGTCTCAGTTCTACCCAGTAATAGTCCCTCATCAATTGATCTTTTTCTCCTCGGGCCTTATCTTCTTCGGCAGCCATGGATAAATGCGGACACCAGAACGATCCCACTGCAGCTTTTTGCACCCATCCATTTTGCGTTTATCTTGTTCGAACAGACTGAGCACAGTGAAGACTGTTGGTGACACAGGCTGGATCAGGAAGAATTCCTGTACAGCCTCTGGACTGTTTTTCATTGATTCCGTGGAATGTTTCTTTCTGGCGCCCGGTAACGGGTGAAGAGGCTGCGACCCCACCCCAAGACAAAGCAAATGTCAACATTCATTGTTTCTCTACCAAATGTTTTTTTGTGATCATATGGGACGCTGGACCCGGTTTTCAGCAGGTGCTGCTCCCCACCAATAGATGGAGCGTTAAAAAAAAAAAAAAAAAAAAAAAACCTGGGCCTGAAAAGTAGGGGTCCCCGCTAACCACTTTTGACAAATTTCAGAATGGACGTCCAGGGACGCTGGGCTCCCTTTCCAGCAAGGGTGGAGGCCGGGGAACGGGAGGCTAGCTTGCCTACTTGAACAGGAAGGTAAGAATTTTACCGGAAAAAAAACAGAAAAAGAAAATGAATTATAGGTGACAGAACAGCTTGGGCTCCCCAAGACTGTGACAACGAGGGCGTGTGAGCTAGCTCGGAGAATGGGGTGAAGCAGCGTAGCCAAGCTGTTTCCACTCTGAGAAGAAGCTAGGGGATTGGTGTATATTATCACTCACATTAGGCTGTCATGTAGGCAAGCACCTCAGGCTGCTGGATACCTTTACCTGCCGAATATCATCATTCGTAGGGGGCCCCAGCCCCTTGCGGTGAATTCAATTACATGCCTGTTCAAGCGAACAACCTCGTCTACAAAGGGCTGTTCGCGGGAGGAATCAGGGGAAGCAGAACACTACTTTGTACCTTTTAGAATCTGGGTCCAATTCCCCTTGCAGCAGCCATGTGATCTGTGTATACCATCACTTAATCTAGGCTTATTATAGGCTGTCATATAGGCAAGCAACTCGGGCTACTGTGTAGTGCCACCTGCCAAATCTCATACCTTGTAGCTGGCTGTCATCACATTCACATGTCTGATCAATCAAACAATCTACAATGTGTCAGAGGGGCGCTGGACCTGCTTTCCAGCAGGTGATGCTCCATGCCAATAGACGAAGCCTCCACGGGTACCAACACCCGTAGCATCAGCTCGGGTTGTTTTATTGAAAAAAAAAAAAGAAATCAGAATGGCAAATGGTGGAGAGGAGCCTTTTTTTTTTTTTTTTTTAATGAACAACCCAAGCTGCAGGCCACTACCATCTTCCCCCGAACATAACGCCTATGCGTTGCAAACGAATACAACGTATACCCTGCGTCGCATACATTTACAACGCATATACGTTATGTCCGAGTGAACGAGACCAACTTTGCCTGCAGAAGGGGGTCGGGTCCAGACTGAGTAGGCTCAGTTCTGGACCACGGCTGGGGGCCTCAGAGCCTTGGCAAAAAGGTAAAAGTAATGTAGCAACGTACCTTTCCATGTTCTGGGTTGAGTTTCATTCCTTTCCCCTACTTGGGCCCTTTCTCCACTCCTCAGAAAATGTGCAAATTGTGAATGAATCTTCCGCTAGAACGTGGACAAATACAACCCCTTTCTTTTTTGTCTCGGAGACCACGGTAGTGCAGCGAGACCTTGGTGAGTGGCTTCCTTATTTTTCCATTTTCTTGGCCGTGCCACTTTCTTGGCCGCGCCACTTTCTTGGCTGTCAGAAGCGCCTTTGCGCGCGGAGAGAGAGAGAGAGAGAGAGAGAGAGAGAGAGAGAGAGAGAGAGAGAGAGAGAGAGAAGCTTGT
>BFEA01000529.1:618474-634475 GCA_003427395.1 Chara braunii | reverse complement strand
AACAACACCCCCTCCTGCAGTGCTAGTGATGCTGATTTGAACACAGACACCACTAGCACCCGGGGGGAGGCTCCGTCTATTGGTGGGGAGCGTCACCTGCTGGAAAACGGGTCCAGCGTCCCATGTACAGACTGAGTACAGACTGAGTACAGCTTGAGTACAGCTTGACACATGAGAACATTGACTGAGCATCCTGAGCATCCTGCCAGCATTGATTACTCCGGTCTCCGGAGGATTGACTGTGCAGGTTCCAGTTTCGTACCGCTGTACTAAGTAATCCAGGCTTAGAGGAAACTGGGAAAAACACTGGAGAAGTCTGAGAAAGTCCGCCTCTTCATCCGGCTGGCCGGATGCCAGAAATAGCTCGAGAATCTAGCAGCCTTTTTCTCCATCTCCTGATGTGACATGGTGGACTGGGGAGGGACACCGGGGGGCACCGGTGAGACCTCCCTCCATCCACCGAGTCGTCCCATAATTAGTCTCAACACACAAATTCTGTTAGAGAGAGAGCGTGGGGAGGGAAGGGATCTGGGAAGTCCGTGGGAGGCCTCAGAGGGAACAAGGGATCCACCTGGGTCCAGTCTTTGAAAACTAGTTTGTAATCCTTTATCCTTTYCAGCTCCTGTTTGTCGCCCGGTCTGTCCCCGCTCCATATGACTTTCGCTACCCATCCTTCTCTTTCCCCTCCCAACCAATTTGTGCTGAATGCCGTGAGCAGTCGCCTGATATCAGTGGTCTGTATGAAGAGATCCAACTGAGACTTTGTTTCACTCCACTTTCTCATAAGTGCCAGTTCTATTTGTTGTTGAATTTGCTCAGTTATTTCTTCTCCCTCTACTGTCACCTTTTCGTGGGCTAAGACGCATCTCTGCCCCCACAAAGCCCACATCACCGCCCTTCTACCTAAAAAGAACATGTTCTCTGCAAAATCCRAGCATTCCCCTACCTTCGGCCAATATCCTAATAGGATGGCTTGCCATGACCATGGCCAAGGCTCTTCCGCTACTGTCATCCGCCAGATGCGGTCCCACCATCTCCAAGTGAATCGTGCTATTGGGCATTGCATAAAGATATGCTCAATAGTCTCTGCCTTCTTGCAGGGGGGGAACATGCTCAGGCATCGCTGGCACCAGGGAAGTGCCAGACCCCGTTGTTCCAGGTTTGTGCGGTCTATTACCCAATCATTTGTAGGAAGGCAGCGGTGTGTTATCTGCCATTGGAGGGGGGAGATTTTTGCAGGTTTGGATTGCTGGTCTTTAAACCAGCGGATGGGCTTCAGGAGAGAGCGGTCCACATTGAGGTGTTTAGCCCGTCGGTCTATTACCTCATCCCTTAAATGTCTCTTGGGTCTGCACATTTTGTACGTGGATTTGACTGATAATCTGTAGAGTGTTATGTGATCTGTTGTGCCCCTCCTTCCTCCTTGAGGGAGAGGCCAGGTCCATTCCCCTGGGTCTAAGGCCAATTCCTGTACGGCCCACTGGGGTTGAAAAACCATTTTCTCCCCATTCTCTTCCAGGACCCGAATCCGATGTACTAGTTCGATTTCCAGCCATTCGAAGGGGGCTCTAAGCTCTTCAAGGGTACCCATGTGAGTGGTGGCATAGTATTCTACCAGCACCATGCGTGGGTCCACTATGTGGAGCAGACCTACTCTCAGTGGAGTCCCATTGGTTGCTACCCAGTCCCCCTCTTTTAGGGCAGGCCCCCGTTTGAGGATTTGATACCAGGCTATAGGGACCGTCTCAATGAGATCCTCCAGGTGTTTTTCTATGTGGTGGCAATGGTGCAGGGTCTGTCGCAAGTGATCCGCTGTCTTCCAATTGCGGCTCTCCTGATCCCAAAGGTTCCCTATTCTGAGTACTCCCCGTTTGACCCAACTCCTCCATGGTAGGGCAGAGCTTGACCTGATACAGCCTGTTCGGTCAGTCAGCCATCGATTGCCAAACAGGGGTTGGCGATAAGTTTCCTCCCAACGGTCCCGGGGGGGTTTATCGGGGAGTGGAAGGCGCCTTCACGTTGTCAACAGGGATGGCAGAAATTTGTCTCTTGTCTGGTCTTCGTCCTCCTGTTCAGGGTGTTCCAGGCGCCCGTCCCCCCTTTGTACAATTTTCCGTGGGATTGTTAAAAAACCGGTCCTCCAACCATGTAAGCGGATGTATCTCTGGGGGAGCTGTCGGGGCCATGCGGGCTAAATGCTCCAGTATTAGGACACTCCACAGGCTTTGGGGAAAAAAGATCATTCTTTTGACCCACTTTAGACTCAGTGTTTGGATTTGTGTTGCAGGATCTATGATCGCTAAGCCCCCTCGAGACCTAGGCTCGATGATTGAGTCCCATGCTACGCAGCACCGATTTGTACCATAATGCTGCAAAGGCCACGTTGTTTATAACCAGTGCTCGACCATAGAGGGAGGTGTGCTTGTTGTTCCAGTTAAGGAGCTTCTGCAGGGCAGGAGTACTTACCCACTCATCGTTTGTTGGTGGACAGCCAAATGCAGTCATGGATACGCCTAGAATCCTCATCGGGGCCTCTAATGGTTTCCATGCTACTTGCGGCGATTCTGGGGGGCGCCCCCCTTGATAGTGGATCCACCACCCCTGTGTCTTGCTCCCCCAGTTTACTGACATGTTTGAGACCTTTGTAAAATTTTCCATCATTTTCTGGATTTCCTCCAGATTGTTGTGTGTAGCCTCTACCATGATCGTGAGATCATCTGCAAAAAGGGAGCAGACAGGAATGACCTTCTCTGGAACGCGGGAAATTCGGATCCTGGTGATGTTCTTATGTGCTCGGAGGTTGGCTGTCAATGCCTCCATGATTATCAAAACCAAAAAGGGGGCGATCGGGTCGCCTTGGCGCACCGACCTCTCCAGTTTTAGAGGTGGTGCCAAACACCCATTAATCTGTATACAAGTAGTCGCGTTCTGGTGCAGGATTCGAATCCACCGTCTGAAGACCGGCCCAAAATTCATTTTTTCTAGACATTTATCCAGAAAAAGTCAGTCGACGTGGTCGTAGGCTTTTTCAAAATAAATGAAGATCAGGGTCGCGTTCTGGCGGTCGTTTCGGGCTAGCTGTAGGACTTCGTGAACTAGGAGTATGTTCTCTTGTATGTTTCTGTTCTGTATGAACCCAGTTTGAGACGGGTGGATAATGTCCTCCATCACCGGGATCAAACGGTTAGCCAGGGCTTTTGACAGCATTTTGTAGATGACCGTGAGAAGCGTAATGGGCCGGTAGTTGCGGATATCCATCTTGTCCTCCTTTTTGTACAGGAGAGTCAACACTCCTTGCCCTACCCTTTCGCCCATCTCTCCAGTCTTCCATACCTCCTTATAGTATTCCATAATAACCGGGTTTAGATAGTCCTAGGTGGACTCCCTGAATTCTTTAGGGAAGCCGTCTATGCCCGGTGCTTTATCTTCTTGCATTTGTATGAGGGTTGTCCAGAGCTCTTGTTTAGAGAGCGTAGTCTCGAGGGATGCTCGTTGCTCATGTGACAACGCCTTTTCCATGGGGCTTAGAAAGTCGTCTATCAGGCTGTTATGGGTTGTTTTGTCCAGATTGTGTATGTGTGAGGAGAAGAGGTTCTTGTAAAAATCACGAGCGATTTTAGTGCATCCGGCCGTGGTCGTGATCGGTTTCATCTCCCTTGCCTCTGTTTGATAGAGTGCCTCTATTGTGGTATGTTTGCCCCTCGGTCGGGCCAATCCGAAAAAACGCGCATCCATAGTGCCTTTTGTTGAAGAAGTTGTCAGTCTTGCTCTCAGTTTGGCTCCCTGCCAACGATATTTTGCAATGTCTAGAAGTTTTCTTTTTAGCTCTTGTATTTGATTATAAGTCTCTAGGCCTGATTGCTCGTGCTCATCCGAACTTTCTTGCTGCTCGTATTCCAATAGCTCTCTAATTATCTGGATTTCCTGTTGGTGTTGCTTGGCCGCCAAATATTTAGAAAATTCATTACTTTTCCTGGCCAGGAAGAAGAGGCCATTATTGAACCATGCAATTGGTGAGTCATGCAATTGTCTCTTTTCTTTCCAAAAATCCCAGACTTATCGCAGGTATTTTTGGTAGGATTTCATCTTGAGTAGTGAGGCGTTGAGTTTGTAGTAGCTGGCCCCTTGATCTGAGCGTTTGCAGAATGTCCAGACGGCCAGACACATTCTGTGGTCCAGGCCAGGGTATGGGCTCACAGGTAATATGGCGGTTGCAGTCAATCCGCCTACCAGATCCTTTGAAGCCAGAATCAGATCAATGCGAGACTTGGATAGCCTGTTCGGGTCATTATGCTTAACACAGGTGAAGACTTTCTCTGCGGGATGGCTTCGTCTGAACGTGTCGAAGAGCTGGAGGGAGGAGCAGAAGTCCCCTATCATGCTTTCGTCCTCTTCCGCATTGTGGGCTGTGGATGGCTGTATTCTCCATTTGTCCAGCCCTCGGTCAAGAGCTGCATTATAGTCCCCTGCCAACACCACCGGAACGCCGGGGGTAGACACCCTTTTTAGTTTTTCCAAAAAATCTCGTCTTTCCCGGGCGGTGTTAGGGGCATAAAGGGAGACTATGCAGATCACCTCCAGCTCAAGCATTCCCAATACGGAGACCCAACGACCGTCCTCTTCATCTTTCTTCCAGTGGAGGACTTCAAAGCGTGACTCTGGGGGGACCCATATTGCGACACCCGCTCTCCCCGGGGTAGGGGCATAGGCGTGGTAGCTCTGGAACGGCTATACCTGCTTTCTTGCCCTGTGATGCTCTGGTTGGTCCATCAAGTGGGTCTCTTTTATGCATACCACGTCGGGCCACACCTTCCCCCCTACCCATCGCATGAGGTTCCAGAGTGTCTGGGTCTTTTCCTAACTGCGGGATGCTAGGCCATTCACATTAATGGACCTAACATCCAGGTCCGCTTGCTGGAGCGTCCTCCTCCATACTGTATTTTTCTGATATAAATTTTCAATCCAGTCCATTTGATTCTATTTATCAGGTTTCCACCCATTTCCTTCGAAGGTTATCCCAACCTTTGCCATTCTTGTGCGTCCCAATCCACCGCTCCCCCTAGGATGTTCTTGCGTAGGATCGTGCACATGCATGTGAGAGTGTCGTCCGCTGACCAAATTTGGTTGGGCTTCACCTTCAGCTGCTGGGTCTCTAACAGAGCAGCATGTGAGACCCAGTGTAAGCCTGAGTCTTTGTTATCCTCGAACCTCGCGTACAAGTCCTTATATGCCATCTTGAGGTTTGTTGAGGACAAACTAATAGTGGTCATGGCCCCGAGCTCATAATGTTCAGTGGTGAACTGTTTGACCTTGGAGAGTTGTAGTGCTCTGTCCTTCTGCGTGTGTCATCCATGCAAGGAAAGCCCACCGTACGACAGGGCGTATGGGTCGTCGGCTTCAGCCGGCGATAGTCCCAGCTCCCACTTCCCCCCCCTCCTCTTGATAGGGAGTACCAAAACCTTGTCTCCCTCGGGGAGGGCCTCCCGAATCCCGATACGTTCCTTTTTCCACAAGGTGGCGTAGCTTGGCCCTCCGGGAGGGCTCGGTTCGCTCCGCTTCGTCCCTTCCTGCGTCCTTAGCTTGGTCTTTGTGATTCGGGGGAGGGGTGGGGTTGTCAGTGCGGGCTTTCAGCTCCTCCGTTACGGCGGGGGTCCCGGGCCTGTGTGCGTTCAGTGTTTGTGTTCGGGGGGAGAAAGTGCTCGTGCACTATATTCCATATCCTTAGCAGAGCTTGCTCCCAACCGATCTCTGGAGGCAGGCCCCGTTCTAGTGCCTGTTTCAAAGTCGCGCTCCCATCCAACAGTGGAAAGAGGTGGACATAAGTCTCGTCCCAAAAAAAAACTGTCTGATTGGGGTATGTCATTTTGAGACGACTAATCAGCCAGTCCGCCAAGCTTGTCAATTTAGTTTCCATGTTCTGCTCGGCCGGCTGATCCTAGTCCTTCGGGGTATTTTCTGTCATCTCCACGTCGGGGGGGGTTGTCGGCGGTTCCCAGTCCATTGGCTGGGGTTCAAAGATCCAAGAGAAAGGGTCTGTCTTGATTATGGCTTCTGGGGAGTTTCTCTCCTCCTGTGTCCGCTGTGTTTCCCCTTTGTCTTCCCCTTCTCCTCCTGGTGAATCATTTCCCCCTTGTTTGCCCAACGCATCCGTCTGTTTTCCTCCTTCTTCCTGTCGGGTGTCCATCTTCTGGATTGTGTCTGTTTGCTGCAACTCTGTTTCTGTTCCACCTTGGTTTATCAAGGCCACAAACTGATTGACCAATTTTCCTTTGTTTGCAGCGCTGTGTTTTTTTTGTGTGTGCTTCATTTTAGTTGTTTTATTTAGGCGAACTGTCTTATTCGGGGCGGGGAAGAGCCAAGCCTCTCCCTCATCCTGCTGGGTGATAAAGTCATGGGGGCGAGGCTCTCTCCTTCCTCCTCCCCCTACCCCTCCTTCCTTTGTCTCTCCCGCCGCCTGTAAGGTGGTGACATCCTGAAGCTGAGGTTCTTTCCTCTCCCCTCCACCCACCCCTCCTCCCCCTCCTTCCCCTCCCTCGCCCGGTCCTTGCGGGGGGGGMGGGGGGGGGAGGGGGGACGGAGCAATATTTCCTTTCATGCGAGCCTCTRCRGTCTGTGGGGGAATCCAGTGCTCWGGTGGCTTAGTGTCCCRGTTCACCTCTTCTTTCTTTTCCCATTCCCACCCCTTTACTCCCCCTCCTTCTCGAGGTTCGTCTACATAGACCCAACCTTCGTGCCCCGGGTCAACCGTTCTCCATCGTGTGGTCTGGAAGGGGTCTCGCAGCAGTCTGCCCGTAGTCTTCATCTGTCTGGCCGGGTGATGCGGACAGTCGGACTCGGACGGCAGGTGGCCATACACCTGGCATTTGACACACCAAGGCCTGGTCTTGTGAGTTGTGTGGATTCGGAAGTCTCTCCCCCATATTCGAAAATCGATCGTGTCGTCTATCGCAAAAGTATGATCCTTTGGTAGGTCCAATGCTACCATGAGGTGGTCGTTCCGTGAAGCTACATGTGGAGGGAGGGGGTCGATAAAATCCACGATTTCATACTTTTGGGCGAGTTCCTGCACAAAGGCGCCTTGTATCTCAACGGGGATATGACGAATCTCAACCCAGTAGAAATCGGCCATTAGCTGGTCCCTCCTCTCCTCTGGTTTGGGTTGTTTGGTCGGGGACCAGGGGAAGATACGCATCTCTGATCGCCCGCAGGGGATATTGCGCCATGTGTCCATCACTCGTTTGTCTGTGTCATACATGCAGAGTATCGTAAAAACTGTTGACGAGTTTGGTTGGATCAGGAATAAATCTCGTGCTCCCTCTTCCGAACCTTTCAGGGTCGCGAGCCTCTTCCTGATCCAAACAATCTTGTCGTTTGTTGACTTGTAAAAAAAAGGGGTAACTTCAGCATGGGGCAAGGTACAGTTTGCAATTGCAGTTCGGGCACCCTTCCTAGGTCCCAGCGTCGAAGGCTCCATCTATTGGTGGGGAGCTACACCTGCTGGAAATCGGGTCCAGCGTCCCTGTACAATGATGTGAATGAATGATCTGTGCGCAATTTGGGACAGGAGTGTTAACATGTGTTGTGGACCCGAGCGGCAAGGCCCGTCCGCACTCCATAGCCATCGGTGAGATGGGCTTTCGACACCCCCACGGGTGTGGGGTACCATCTTCGACTGACGTGGCCAATTTAGCTGTCGCGTGAAGGAACACCAGTAGTAGCATAGGGAATCGAAAGGCACGTCGGCGCATTCATTTGAGCAGGCCAGCAGACACGACGAAGAGATTGAGACGTAAGGACAGAGATGATGGAGAGTGGCTGACCCTCACCTCGACCAATTCCTGAAACGCTCCTCATCTACCAAGCAAATCGGACAGCCATCTTCAATGGTGAAGCAGTGAGCAACGATGTGGCACTCTTGCATGCGGTGGGAGGATATGAGTAAACGAACGGAGCGACCCTATCCAGGGGTATTGACTGCAGATGCCGAAAGAAGAGAAACACCGCCACAGACACCTGAATCCTGACCCCAGGTGAGAGGGGCTGAAGAGTTCGGGTGGCAAATGGAAAAAGTTGGGTGACCCGATCTTACCACGACAGAATGAGGGTCTGTTGGGGGCTCACGTGGGCGTGAGCCAAGATAAAACGAACACTGCCCTTCGAAATGACCGAACGATTTGGAACGTCAAGGTGAAAGCCAATCCAACCCATTAGAAGAACCCCAGGCCCCGAGGATTGGAGAAGCCACCATGGCAAGTCACTAAGCGAACACAACGGTTGCACCGTTCGAGGAAGGAAAAACACTTTTACGGGGGGAGCCAAGCAAACAGGTCCTCCCCCAAAAAACATGGAACGTGGTGGTGAAAGACCGCCTCTGTGCAGATAAAAATGGACAAATTCCGGCCCAGCCAGGTGGGACTTCTCTTAACGCTGCTCTGAGAAAGGCGTATCCCGGAGACTGTAATTTGCAGATGGGATTAGACACAATACATCCTCTGCGTTTTCACTTTGTGCAAAAGCCCCACCAGGGAGCCACAAGAAAACTGCAAGTTAAGGGCATTAAATTGCACCCGTTGTCTATCATCTCTCACCATTTTTTTTTTATTTTTTTTTATTTTTTTTTTCCTAGTATGGCTCCATTCTATTGGTGGGGAGCTGCACCTGCTGGAAACCGGGTCCAAAGTCCCTTTAACAGAGTAAATAGGAAAAAGTTGGTACCTCTTCACCCCCCTTGTAGGGGCGCCAGATATTGTCTTTCTACCCTAGCACCAAAAACTATTCCTAGGTTCAAGAAAACCCCCTTCTAAGGGCGCCAGATATTGTCTTCCTACATTAGCACTAGAAACTATTCCTAGGTTCAAGAAAAACCTAGCTAATCCACACCATACCAACTCAAAGGAACCAAGCACAAAGATGATAGTGGAAATGGATCAGGGAAGTCTGATAATGGTCTTAGCGGGATCGCAGGATCCATATTACTCCAGTCAAGAAAATGTAATTGATAGATCCTTCTGGATTCTGGTTGCCCCCTCTTCACCTTCGCTCTTTTCACTTTCTTCCACTTTATCACTCCCATCTTTCCTTCCTTGGTACCCCCCAGCCAGTCGCTGCTGAATTGTTAAATGTGACGGTCAATTTCTGATTGGATCGAAAGATGTTGAATCTTTTCTTTGACTTTATCCCATTGAGCCAATATCTTTGTTTGAATCTATTGCTTTATTGAATTCGTTAATTCAGGGACTTCCAGCCTAACTCCATCCATCTCATTCGTACATCGCCTGTGCCAGAGAGCCCATAAGATTGCTATTCTCCCAACTTGATAAAGATTTTGAATGAAATCATCCAACAGAGGGGGGCTCCATGTTTCACATAGAAGGGCTTTCCAATCCCATGGTCAAGGACATGAAGATGTTAGTTGACTCCAAATCCTGTCCAACCATCTCCATAACCATACCTCACTGAGACACTGTAGAAAAATGTGTTCTATGATTTCTGGAATTTCTCTTGATGGGAAGGTTGATGTACAAAACTTACACCATGGTGAGGCTAAACCTCTTTGTTCAAGGGTAGTTCTGTCAATAATCCAGTCATTTGTTGGAAGACGACGATAATCTATCTGTCATTGCAGCGAGGCTACCTTAGCCGGTTTGATCTTAATAGATTTAAACCATTTAATAGAGCACAGGGAATCCTTACTAATGTTCAGATGTCCCATCCAGCGTTCCTCCACTTTATCCCTTATATTAAAAGATGGTCTCAACATCCGATAAGTGGATTTAACTGTTAGTGTGTGTAGTGAACGAGACAAAGTTTGTTTTCCACCTTTTGTTGTCCAGATCCATTGACATGGGTCTAAGGCCAAATTGTCTATTGACTGATTTGGTCTGAATGCTAGCCATTTTTCCTTGTCCTTCAAGACTCTGATTCTGAAAAGTTGGTCCCTGTGGTACCAATTAGTTTCTTGTGGTTGTCTTGGAAACAGAAAATTTTGGTGATCTATCAAAAAGATCGAGGTTAATACCGTCGAATCATCTCCCATCATGACCACATTCTCTATTTGCTGCTTATTATCAAAAAAACCTACCCAATCTCCCTCTTGAATGTTTTGCCCTTTCCTTAAAATTTTTACCCAATCTAATGGAATTGACTCAATTATTGTGTTCAATGCTATCGTTGAGTTTCTGCAATACCGAAGTTTGGGTTGGAGTTGGGCAGGGGTATACCAATCTTTTGTTTCTTTGTTCCATATGTCCTTTATTATTAGGATCCCATTCTTAACCCATGCTCTCCAAGGAGAGTCCATGCAGTGTAATGTGTACCCCTCTGAATCTGTAATAAATCTGTTATTGAACAATGGTTGGCGACGGACTTCCTCCCATCTTTTTGGGGGACACTTATCTTTTAATGGTAATTTTCTCCATACCTTAAGAAGATTGGGCCAGAACGGATCCCTTTTTATATCTGTCCTTGCAGCGTTTCTATTTGTTTCTATCTCCTGTGCTGTTGTTAGCGAGACACCTCTTGGAATTGACCAACTTTTGTTCCCCAACCATATCATTGGATCAATAGCATTTGGTACTTCAGGTGCCAATCTCGCTATTTGTTCTCATGCCAGGGTCTGCCAAGGAGTCTGTGGGTTAAAGAGAAGTCTTTTAATCCATCTCACCAAACTATTGCGATTCGCAATCAGACCTGCGCAGAGCATGCGATCCAGTTCTCCTTCCCGGAAGCAGCTCTCAAATCACAATTGAATGATAGACTCAAATGGGTGTTCGGAATACTGCGTTCTCCTAAACTGTCGGAGGAAGACGTGAATGACCATTTTCTCATTGAATCCCCAACGATGTCTACGGTGATGGTTCTGACCCTCAATCCGATAGATAAAAACAACTTGCTGCACCTCACTAATGTGCGTTTTCGAAACGTGCCCTTGAGAATTGACTGTTGGAAACCCCCCAAGTCAGTCACACCAGACGACAGGCGACAACATCTCATGGCAAACAACTATTGGATTGAATTCAGGTTTGTGCCCATCCACATACAAGGAGAAATACTCAAAATGGTCGAACAGATAGCTCCAATCCGAGGATTTATCAATGACCTTCCTCAATTCCTGGCTAAGAGAGATGATTCTCTATTGATCGCGGTTGACTGGTCCCCTGATGACGTTTTCCCTCTCAGAGGAGAATGGCACTATCATTCGGAAGGGAGAAAGTTTTTTGTCCCCCTCAGCCATCCGCAGGACCCCTGGTGCCACGTGTGCAAAGCAAGAGGCCACCTTTACACGGATGCCCTGTGCCCGATCAACTATAGAAAGCTTCCTAAGAATCTTGGAAGATCCCTTCTTTTTTTTTTTCTTTTTTTTTTTCTTTTTTTTTTTCTTTTTTTTCTTCTTTTTGACGGGCCCGGGGCTAGGTATTTCGGACAACGGAAGGACAATACACAGGCCAATGGCACTGGGAGAGGGAAGGTACCCCACAATACGGACCCGAAGGGGCTGTACCCCCGAAACAACGCACACAGAGCTTGGGGGAGGGACTACCCCCACCACAGCCACGAGTTTCCGGGCCGGACGGTCATCCCGCAAAGGCTTACAAAACGGGACAGTCACCTGATACTGCCCGCCAGCCGGAAAACAGCCGACATGAAGGAAATTCATCCCCCAACAGGCCTGGCTGCGGTCGGACAGCTGTCCTACCCACTGCCCCCCCAAGGTCCCCCTTTACCAAAAGTAATAATCACCGCAGAGGAGCCAGATCAGGAGGACTCACCGTAAACAAAGGAAAGGGGAAAGAGAAACTGCAATTCAGAGAAAGGCGAGTGAAAAAGGACAGAAACGCCTCGGAGCAAAGAGCACAGGACATTTCCCAAAACCCCCCAACAGATTTCAATGGTCACAGGGAACAAGGACAACACCGGAACTGAGCAACCACACCAGTAGGGGGCGATCATCACACCAGATAAACAGGTGACATCTAACACTCCAATGAACCAACTGCAAGAGAACTCCAATCCCCCTAAACTCAAGAAGGGAAACCAGAATCTCCTTCTACAACCCATCAACGACTCAGACAAAGAGAAGGGGGAAATGGAGGAGTCCAAAGAAGAAACCACCCTGTTGGTGCAAAAAAAGCGGGTGTGAAAAATGAAACGAGGCCCCAACCTCTGAAGCAGCATAATCAGGATGGGACAGACAAGAACAGAGAGGGCAAGGACGCTCCCAAAGCTGACTGACATGTACACACGGGCACAACGGAACTCAGAACGCAGCCTCAACAGATGTCGTTAGGGGCTACTACCACAATTATCCTCTGGCTGCCCCGGGGCACAGTCCACCATCACTGTAAACGCCACCTGTGATAGAGAGGATGGGGAGGGTGGGGACAATCCCCCCACCAGGAGTGGCAAGACCCCTTCCCACCTGCAGTCGCCGACCTCTACAGAACGCAAACAGGAAGCGTCATCTGGGTTGGGCAAAGTCAAGGATAAAGTCAATGGCCTTGTCAAAGGGATGGCAAAGTACAGTCGAATAGAGAACGCTACAACAAAGATCAAGGCAATCATGCATGGGCCCGAAGGCCAACAACACGAACCTTGCCCTCAGCCGCTCGACGGTGCCTCAAATTTGAATCTCGTAGGCCTGCCTGCCAAACTCTACACTGGCCACAACGTAAATCAAATTCTGACCATCGATGGTTCGGGCCACCCGTATAAACTGCCCGCAAAAGATAGGGGAACGCAGGAGACTCTACTACAGATGCAACAACTACCCTGCCCAGCCACCTCACCTGATGATCACACTGGAAACAACAGATTCGGAGAGGTTGTTTCAACAATTACTGGGGAAACAAAATATCCGCAACTTCCAAAGTCGGGGGAGGAAACACAAGTGAGCTCTCGAATTCCCCGTCTTATCGACGAGGAATGTGGAGATCGGGACTACGAGACTAAGGGATTCGAGGGTGGCAAACAGGAACAGTCACCCGGAAATCCTGTCGCGATCATCAAAATCGACCATCCTCCCCCTCCCCCACCACCAATTGGGGTGACAGAGGTAATGATGGGAGAGCCACAGACTGATGGACTCGGGATGGGCAAACACGAACAGCCACCCACAAATCCTGATGCAAAGGCCCAAACCGTCCACCCTCCCCCTCCTCCACCCCCCATCCTGTGGACAGAGGTGCAGATGGGAAAACTGCAGACTATGACTACAGATAACATGCCTCGACCCCACCAATCAGGGGGAGCCTCCCAGGGAGCAGAAATTGTGATCTCCACGACCGGAGGGAAGCAAATGGCGATGGAGGTTCTCCCATTCCTCCCCGCAGACACATGCAGACCCGGGAGACTCGAGACAGGAAATGGATGTGGAGTCTATGCCCCCACTCCGCCCGATACTGGCCCTCCCCCTCAGACCAATGCTGCGACACAGGGACCATCCTTCACAGGGCGGCGCAACTCCAACAGAGTCTAGGAATATTCCCGCAAGGCTGTGTGATGGCTGAGACAACGTCAATTGCTCAGCAGCTCTACTCCCGGGTTTCACAATGTGGCAAACGCAGGTGAGGAACAACTGTGCTTGGTTGCTCAATCCCCAGGCATAACAGGCCATGTAGCTGCATGGAACCCACGACCAGGAGGAAGTACTCCATCTGCCTTGCCCCGAGGACCTGCACCAGACCCCAATCCCGATGGAGCTCTCTGAGGAGATCCCACCCGGGCCACCATCTCCCCTACTGGGACCGCTGCTCGAACCGCCTGGAGAGAGACAACAGAACACACCACAACAATGTATGGAATTGGACCCCCCGCCCGACCCTCAGCGGAAGTCACAGGACAAAAAATGGTCTCAAAAAAAGAGAATCCAAAAAAGGCTCAAAGCAATAGCGGGTTGGGTGCTGCATGAGTATCTGAAGAATGTTAACGTGCAAATTACCGAATCTCTCCCGACACACTACTGGGAGGTGATTGCGGATATGATAGCCACATGCCCCCCGATGGTTGAAACGGTGGATGCATTTCACAACACTGCAGATATAGATCGGGAATATATCACCACCCTAGCGGAAGGGGTCACCGATAAGGTCATCAAGAGCAGTCTGTTCAAGATTCAACCGGTTGGCCAGCCGACTGTGGCTCAACCCCTTGACCACCAAACTCCTGACAACGTCCTTACAATCTACAAACTGGATTACAAAGCAAACAACCGGCACCCCCCCGCCGAAGCACCTCCTCGCAAAAATGGATTATTTTTCCTCCTTACAAATTGTAGAGCATGATGAGGGACAGATGCACATCCATCAGGTAAACCAAGACCGGTATCACCCAATTGACCTCCTCTCTCTTCAGAGGAGGATGACAGTGATCACGATGTTCGAGGACAAGGGGCAGAGTAATTCCGACCCCCTGGACAAAGAAGGGAAAGTGTCCCCCAAAATGCCGACAAGAGGAAGGATGAAGGACTGGGTAGAGAGGCAGGAATTGTGGAACTTATCAAACTTGATGGAAAGTGTGTTGCTGCTCTTATTAACCCATTACAACTCCCAAGGACAGCCGGCCATTGGCCTGTTAAAATGTGAACCCATTACCACAAACTGCCAATTGGGGTTGCTTTGATAGGTTGGAAAGGCAAGCCTGAGTTAAATCTCATTGCTGCCCACCTGCACCGTATTTGGGACATGGCCTTAAATGAGATACTCTCTTGTATATCAATCCCCCAAGGGCTTCCCTTCCCCCCTCAAATTTAGGCAGTGTTGTTGTACCTCCCCAAAGAACAGGCACACAACAACAAGGTCATCCAGGCAATCATGGAATGGTTCACTGAAGATGAGCTCTGACAGCTCCTAATCACAAGACTTCAGACCAGCCAGACATGGTTGTCCTATCATATGAGACAGATCTTGGGGCTCATCCTTTCCCAAGGATTGCTCACAACACTTCTCTCCTCCACACAGTACCATGATTGAGCCAGGAGGCAGTGAGCCGCAGGTTCACCCCGACCGCAACTGCCATACCATGTCGACCATTCGAACCGTAACTCCAATACCCCTTTGCCCTCCCCCATCCTGTTCGGACCCCGGCCCTTCCGCCTCCCCGGCCCTTCCTCCCCTAGCGTCCTCCTCTCCCCTCCCCGCTCCACCACCCCCATCGCCCCGCATTCCCATCCCACTCCTGGAACCCCTTCCACCCATACCCCCCAGAGTTCGCAACAAGTATTTTAAGGAATACCTGTACCTGACCTAACCACACCCTCTTTGAAAGCCAACCACCCATACCCACTGTATACCTGGCCTGCCGGACCTTTACCCGTCTCCACCTGCTAAGAAAAAAAAAAAGTATACCCAGACCTACCCTACATGAGCCTCTTCAACATGTAACTAGCCATACCTGAACAATTTTTGTCATAACCAACCATAGCCACCTGAACCCAAACCGTTTGTCAACCGCCCATACTCTACCCTACCCAATTTTCTTTATTTGTACCCACCCGTACCTACCCATAATTGTATGCACCCACCCGTGACCACCCGTGCTCGTCACCCACCCTCCCCTAACCGCCCACAACCGCCCCTAACTGCCCCTAACTGTCCCTACGCGCCCCTAATTGCCCCTAATTGTCCCTAACCGCCCCTAATTATCCCTAATTGTCCCTCACCGCCCCTAACTTTTTTTTTTTTTAACAGCCCCTAACGGCCTTATTTGTCCTTAACTGCCCCCAATTATCCCCAACCCCCTTGACGTCACAGGATTGACGTGGTAATTTTTATTATTATTAATATTATTATTTTAATTTATTGTTTTTTAGATGTGGCAGTTGCTGCAGCTACTGCTGCAACAGCAACAATTGTTACACTTGGTCACTCTGATGCTGTTATGGACGCATCTGGTGCTATAGCAGCCTATGCAACCTGTATAGCATTTGCAAATGCAACCACCCTCGGTCTGTCGCACACACGTACACTCCCTCACACACACACACACACACACACACACACACACAC
>BFEA01000529.1:555863-567448 GCA_003427395.1 Chara braunii | reverse complement strand
AGAATGAGTTGAGCCAATTCTCATATATGAATCATCCTTCGGCCTTAAATGTCAAATAAGCGAGGCCTCTGCTTCCCGTTGCGCCTTTGGCTCCACTCTGGCTATAGATCAGACGCGAAAAATGAGAATGAATATTCCTCTAGAACACGATAAGATACACCGCAATATTTCTGGGTCTTTTTTGCATTCCCTGAGTAGTGGAGCTAGGCCCTTTTTTTTTTTTTGCTTTTTTGAAACATAACCGAGCTAGGTCCAATGCATTATAGGCCTTACTTTTTGGGGGGCGGGCTGGCCTTTTCTCCAATGTCTTGCCCAGTAGGCCTGCATGGCCTTCGTAGTTTTATGCGGGGCGGGCTGACCTTTTTTCCAAGCAATGGGTCTTTCCGTTTACAGATGAACTGTTTCTGAGTTTTACGGATAGGCGGATGTTGAGGTAGGGATTTCCCGGATGACCCTCCAAAAACGTTTTTGGAGGCTGCGTGGGTCTATGTACGTTAACGGACTTTTTCTAAGTTCGTCTGATAGGCTGGGACTGGGGTCCTGACGGTTCCTGCCTGCAAATTTTGACAGTACCCGAACCTGTGCTGCGATCGTCTCCTCTGGTTGCCTCGGCAATATACCGATATCTTAGCAATGCATGCTAGCCCGTTCTTGCCGCATATTTGGAAGCATTCACGTTTTCGATTCTGTACGGCGCGATTGCCGATGGCCACTACGGTTTTCGGGTACTATATGGCCCGAGCAACCAGCATGTGCTCGTCTATGTACTATCGTACAGTGTTCTCTCGGCCTCTCACTTTGATCGTACGCTCTTGCGTACTGGACAGTTGCCGTGGGGACTTGCTCCGCCGCAGGCGACACCTGGCGATGGTGGTCAGGAATGCAGCACTGACCGAATGGGAATGGAATACAGCGGGGAATATCATCATTGAGTGGGCGGCCATCAACGCTGTTAAGCTGGCGCTGGGCATTTCATCGGAGAGGAGCTTTTTCGGATTCGTTCGTGTGTCTATTTTTTTGCCTGTGATCTGCCGCCTGTGCCTTGCCTCTCTGTTGTGTGTGTGTGTTTGCTCTGTTGCTTGCAGTTACCTCCGTGCGCAAAGTCTTCTTCGAAGAAGATGACGATTACTGGGGCTCCTGGGTTGTTGTTAAAAAAAAAAAAGAACACGATGGCAGACATTTTGTATGAGGCATGGGATGCTTTCCTTACCACGGTGCTTTCATCGACGCATTTCAAAATGAAGATTCTGAAGAGAAAGCCAGGATATGGGTAGGGGATTATTTCAAGGGGAGAAAGGGTGGGAGTCGGATAAGGTATAAACGGAGGCAAGGCTCTGGAATGGCCTGCCTAGTAGCATAGCAGTTTTCGAACGTGATATGTATGGGTAGGGGATTATTTCGTCCTGAAGAGTCGACTAGCGGGGTGGACGAAACGCGTCGAGGAATGGCTGCGTGAAAGGGGCGAGTATGATTCATCGACATTTTGAGTAATAACAAGTTCGAGTTCGTTTCTCTTTGCTGGAGTGTGCATAACGGAGCGTGATTCTGGGTGTATCTTGTTCTCTCCGTTGTCATGCTGGATTGGTCTTGCCGGAGCGTTTTCTTCTCCAATTGCAATCAGACTCACTCTCATTCACACTGCATATGCATGCAACAGGTTGCGCAGCAAACTGGCGACAAGCGCCCACTCAAACCTCAGAGATATGGTAATCAAGAACACAGTTCAGATACAACCTCACTTCAGATGGCTATGGCGCCTCAGCGCCTATACAAATCTCTGTTCGTCACTCACAACACTGCTGTTCACCCACCGGATCACCCTGGATATCCCACACGCATCACGCTGTTCACACACGCACACACTTACACGCTACACTCTCCTATCAGCTATGGCGGCTTTGGCCGCTGCTACCCTATCGCTATGACTAAGCTCCTTCTCGCCCACTTCGTCTTCGGGCTTGCTGCAGACCACCTCGCACAAGTCACTGTTGGCAGCGCTTCCGCATGGCTTACTTAGGAATGAATGAATGGCTGGGCGCTGCCTCTTGATTTATACTCCTGCAACTCGTTGGTCTGCCCCTTTCCACCGGGCCCATGGTGCACACAGTCCCTCATGGTAATTGCTTGACTGGACTGGGACTGACTGGACCGGTACCGCTGACTGCATGGGTTTGGACTGCCAACTCAATGCAGTCGCACTGCCGACGTAATGCAGCTGCGCTCACCACTTGCCCACTTGCGTCCGACTGAAACATGAGGCAGCTTCGAAAGGCCACTTCCGGACCTTCCGGAAGTCTGTGGACTTGGCCTTTCGAGTACTGTAGCAGCTACGACCTCTACAGGGCTGTGACTCCTACTTGACAGATCTACAGATCCAAAAAAAAAAAAAAANCTCTCTCTCTCTCTCTCTCTCTCTCACACACACACACACACACACACACACACACACACACACACACACACACACACACACACGCGCGCGCACGCACAGGAAACCTTACTGTGCTCCCCTCCCTCGTGTACCTTGTGAAAGACTTTTTTAATTATTATTATTATTTTAACATATGCCCCCTGCAGTGCTACAGTCTTCCCCCGAATACAACGCACGGTCATAATAGCCGAATTTGGGGTATCTTTCAGTCTAAATTCATCTATAATGACCGTACGTTGTATTCGGGGGAAGACTGTAGTGGCACTGATGAATCAGACACCACTAGCACCCGGGGAGGGGTTTGTCTCTCATGAAATTACATTTCGGTGAGAGTACAGAGGCACCCTATGACATTCTTGGAACCATCAGACACACACTGTAGAAGATTTGAATATTTCCTCCTATAAAGCAATGCAGTCTGATTAGTACTAAGAACTGTAAATACTTATCACACTATGATTACATTGATTAGTACGTATGTCATTGTATTACTACACGATTCGTATGTAATATGTCTAGCATTGTATAGAATATCCCACTTGGAAGTTTCTGATAAGTGCAGGCTATTCCCAACATCGCCCACTTCATGCCCTTGATACATTCCATGTGTCTGAAAAAGTGACTCGTGGGCCTTTGACTTTGTCTTTTTTGGATTGAAAGCAGAATACAAAGGACACGAAGAAGGGCTTAATATTAGCTAGGCTACCAGCCGGGCCGCCCGGGTCCTGGGTGGTCAGCCCGTGCAAGGATCAGGGGAGGACCCAGCCCAAAAAAAAAAAAAAAAAAAAAAAAAAAAAAAGGTACGATACAGAGAAGTTTGGCATGGCGCCTGTGCAATGATGACACAGTGACACACACATTAAAACCAAGATACGGTCCAAATTCCGAAAAAAGAGCCAACTACATCTTAAACGAAAATGAGTTCCAAATAAGCAAAAAAAAAAAAAAAAAAAGGTCATTTCACATACCAAGTTTGAAAAGGCAATAAAACAGGTGTGACAGTTTCTAATAACCACAGATGTCATAACTACAGGGGTGGGCCTCGTTGTGCAAAGCGCCTGAGTTAAAAAACGACAAAAAGAAAAATTGTCACTTTTGCTTTTCTACGCATTCCAAACTGCCGCTGCGACAAAACTGCATTTAGTGCTTTTTTTGGCCTATTTGGAACTCAAACCTGGACTGAGATGTAGTCGTTTCAAACAAAATACAAAATAAAAATTACAAAATTTGGGGAATGTATTGATGGATCTGATGGTTATAATAGTGTGTGAGTGCAACCACCACTTCTCTCTCTCTCTCTCTCTCTCTCTCTCTCTCTCTCTCTCTCTCTCTCTCTCTCTCTCTCTCTCATGCATTTGCAATTTTGCACAGACGCACACACACACGCATGTGCACCCATACGGGAACAAAAAAAGAGGGATGTAAGAAGGAACTGTGACCCAAACAATTTTTTCCCCCAGAAAAAGAAAATATTTTTTTTGTTGTTTTTTCTTTTTTCCTTTTTTCCTTTTTTCGAGGTATTCCCCGCGCCGGTGGAAACCAAGGGGTATCGACCCCCAACAGATCCTGGGCTGTTCGGATACGGGTAATCACTGTTGCCCCTTTCCCCCCAGCCCGACCCCCAACAGATCCTGGGCTGTTCGGATACGGGTAATCACTGTTGCCCCTTTCCCCCCAGCCCTTGAATGCAGTACGCAGGGTCTGAGATAAAAGGACGAGCTATCATAAAATTTCCTTTGTTTCCCCACCCAGCCCAACCCTGCCAACCTCGCGCAGGGGGAGTGGTTTTTTTTTTTTTTTTTTTTTTTTTTGGACCCCATTAAGCATGAAAAAAACAAAGGTTGGACTTCCGTGGCGAAGGAGAGTGATGATGCCCACAAAAAAAAAAAAAAAAAAAGAGTGTGATGATGCCCACATTGGCCTGGATCACCATATCACCGCCCCCCCTGCCCCACCCCTAACACCACTAGGGCACTAGCGGTCAGTATTTCCATGGGCAGGCATGCAACAAACGGGTCAGGGGCATAACCAGGAACAGGTTACGGGGGATGCACTTGAGTTCATGCAGCAGTGGAATGAACTCGCATGTTCGGGGGACGACGGTCGCGTTCCTCGCTTTTCTCTTCAGAATCTTCATTTCCACCCTCCTGCTGCAGCCCTTGCAGCAGCCTTCCCCTATTGATTGTGTTTGCAAGTTACCTCTCTGACGAGTCGCGTGGCGAGCAATGAAAAGCGCTTCCGGGACCGCCACCCCCTCCTGAATTTTGTTTGGCTGGAACAGCGCCAGCCTGCACTCTCACGCTTGGCTGGTCCTTGCATGATTTTACACTTTGCATGCTTGACCCTTCTGTGAAAAGCGACGCTCGCTGCGCTTCTTGTTTCGCCCTGTGGGCGATGGTTACGGTGGAGGATGTGGCCGTAATATACATGCATGTTGCATGATACGTTTTATGATGATGATGGGTTGCTTTCTATCTTAACTTGTACTCGGATCTATGGTGTGATCGTGCAGGAATTCCTTTTGTGTATCGTGCATCATGAATTCTTTTTCGAGTATGAAATATAACTGGATTGACTCTTTGATAGCTTCACGGTACTCCTCGTCTTCTCTCCTTATCTGGATTTTTCATATGGAATGCTGCGAAATAAGTTTTTAAACTTTCTTTAGGTGGGAACTAGATTTGCTTTTTGCAGACACGCGGATGTACGGAATGATTGAACGTGGTCTGAATGGGATGAATAATCTTTTGTTGCTCTACATACTCATCCCGGTATTCGGGGGTGTTCTTGGCGACCATCTGAAAAACTATAACGGATGCACTCGCATGCTCCCGATTAGGATGTATTACACCTCGATTATACCGACCGGGAATAATCATAGTAGAATCGTATGGTCCTCAATAATTATCCTTGGCTCTCTGTAACTGAATTTGGGCAAATACCGCGAACCTTGCTACACGAACCTGCCCCCCTTTCCCTATTGAATTCGTCCTCTGCTCGTCGCATTTACCCCTTCTCCTGCTTATCCCTCAACTGATCTACCTTTTGCTGCATGGGCTCATCCCGACAGATGATCCCTTGCATGCATCAAACACAAATGAGTAGTTGAAGCATGGGCAAAAAAAGGGGAGACTGGCGGGCACCCTAAACGTAGATCGCTCTGATATCCGTCCATGTTCTTTTCCCTACCCCGTTTTTTCATTTTCATTGTTCTTTTTCTTTTCCTTCCCCTGCCCTCCCCCTCCCTTTTTTCGAAACCCTCCTTTTTCTTTTAATCAATAATATTGCTGTAAGCTGATGAATGAAGTGCACTCCTCCCATGGAATTCATTGCCAGATAGGGAACTCCAACCCTCCCCTGGATCCGCTGGAACCCGTTCAGACCTATCCTGACATGGAGCTACTGGTGTCTTCCATTGCCCCCTTACACACCCCCCTGGATCTGTGTCATGCCGAAGTAATACATCAGTTAACTTCGGAGATTGGTGGCAGCATCTTTTGGGTCATAAACACGTCAAGAATGGCGTATACACACACAAATCTCACACACACACACACACACACACACACACACACACACACACACACACAGTGTCACACACACACACAATCAGTTCCATGTCTTCTTTCTTCTGTTGTCTGTTCTCCCCCTGACTTTCTCTAAGTATTTTTGTTGTGTGGCCAACTGAGCACCCTTAAGTAGTGCCAAACAGTCGGTGGTTCCTCGTTTGGAATGCCTACTGCACTCTTATGGGGACCGATCGGTTCGGGATGTCTGTGTTGCCTGTAGGTGATGACGGATGTTTGTCGGAGTGACTCCCTGGCTCAGTAGGCGGTGGGAACCAACAGTCTGCGGGGTTCAATCGTGATGTGAGTAGGTCATGTGCTGCTTTGCTCCGTGTTGGATGTGTGGACGTCCTCGTCTGCGCTCCGCCGCTGCCCTGCTGCCTGTCCCGCTTGCTTCGCATGTGGTTCTCTGCAGGTTGATGTGTTCACTGTGCGGTGTGGCCGTGTTGTTGGTGTTGCCTTGCGCTTGGCTGCTTCGCTGCCGTGCTGCTCATCCGCTGGTCGTGCCTTCCGTGTTTGCCGCTTGTGTGCCCTGTAGGTTGGTTGCCTTGTTGCTGGTGCCTTGTGCTCCGCTCCACGGTTGCCGAGCTGCTGGTCAGCTTGCCCTGTCGTCCCCTGCGGTGCTGTTGCCTTGCTTGTGTTGTCTTGTGCTTCACTACACGGTTGCTGCGCTGCATGCCCTGTGTGCCATGTTGTTCCTTGCAGTCGTTTTTGGCGTTGCGCAGCCGTGTTGCCTCTACTGTGTTGCCTGGTGCTTCACAGGGTTGCTGCCCGCTGCTATGTTCCGCTTGGGGACAGTCTGCCTTCAACAAGGGTCAAAGGGTTCATGACCCAAACCATCAAATACGGAGATTCCGCAGATTGTTGAGGGTTCAGCCTCCGACTGATGAGTCGGTGCAACTCCGACGAAACAATCTATCATCGTCAGCTTTTATTTTATTTTTTTCGTGTGTTTCGGTTTTTAGTACTTGTATTTTTTTCTGCTTGTTGTCTTTTGCCTGTCTTGTGTGCTGCATGTTTGCTTGGTGTCATGCCCTCCCACCTCCCCCGATCCATCCATCTGATGTTTTGTCTCCTTGCTTGTTGTTGCCTCTTGTCTTTTCCTGTCGTGTGTGTTGCTTGTGTCTTTCACTGTGGTGCTCGACTGTTTAGGATGCTTTTTTGGAGTTGTCAGGAATGGGTTGGATGAGGATGTCGTAGATTTTTTTTTTCAGGATCACGTAGTGGAATGGTTTGCGGCGAATATCTCCTGGATGGCCGCGCAGGCCATTATGTTACAGAGTTCATAGCATGATATGCTATGCGTACATTATGACACACACACACACACACACACACAAGTAATACATCAGTTAACTTCCAAGATTGGTGGCAGCCGCTTTTGTGCCATAAACACATCAAGAATGGCGCATACAGCAACTATACGCACACAAATCTCTCTCTCTCTCTCTCTCTCTCTCTCTCTCTCTCTCTCTCTCTCTCTCTCTCTCTCTCTCTCTCACACACACACACACACACACACACACACACACACACACACACACACACACACACACACGCGCGCGCACGCACAGGAAACCTTACTGTGCTCCCCTCCCTCGTGTACCTTGTGAAAGACTTTTTTAATTATTATTATTATTTTAACATATGCCCCCTGCAGTGCTACAGTCTTCCCCCGAATACAACGCACGGTCATAATAGCCGAATTTGGGGTATCTTTCAGTCTAAATTCATCTATAATGACCGTACGTTGTATTCGGGGGAAGACTGTAGTGGCACTGATGAATCAGACACCACTAGCACCCGGGGAGGGGTTTGTCTCTCATGAAATTACATTTCGGTGAGAGTACAGAGGCACCCTATGACATTCTTGGAACCATCAGACACACACTGTAGAAGATTTGAATATTTCCTCCTATAAAGCAATGCAGTCTGATTAGTACTAAGAACTGTAAATACTTATCACACTATGATTACATTGATTAGTACGTATGTCATTGTATTACTACACGATTCGTATGTAATATGTCTAGCATTGTATAGAATATCCCACTTGGAAGTTTCTGATAAGTGCAGGCTATTCCCAACATCGCCCACTTCATGCCCTTGATACATTCCATGTGTCTGAAAAAGTGACTCGTGGGCCTTTGACTTTGTCTTTTTTGGATTGAAAGCAGAATACAAAGGACACGAAGAAGGGCTTAATATTAGCTAGGCTACCAGCCGGGCCGCCCGGGTCCTGGGTGGTCAGCCCGTGCAAGGATCAGGGGAGGACCCAGCCCAAAAAAAAAAAAACAAAAAAAAAAAAACACTACGTTATGAAAAAAAATAAACTGAACACCTTTTGCCTCAGGGTCGCATCGAGTTTCCTTTATGCCGCAGTTGACGACCGAAGCATCGTGTGCAGTAGATGCAGTCAAGAAGGCGCTTACCCCATGGGTCGCACAGAAAGGGGTTAGTTTGTTTGGTCGATCCTTGATCGTGAACAATGCAGCGTTCTCGACGATCTGGTTTCAAAGAGCACTGTATCAACTTGATGACCCGGCTTACACTGTCCTCAAGAAATTGGCCACACATTATCTGTGGAGAGATCGAACAAATTGACACCTCAAGAACTTGGCCACACATTATCTGTGGACAGACTCATTCTTGCCAAAGGTCGCTTGTGAAGTTGTGACCCAGCCTAACAGACAGAGCAGGTGGACTCACAATCTTGGACCTGAATGGCCAAATTGCGGCCTTACTATTCAGATGGGTCCCCTGGGCAATTTTGCAAGGGCCATTTGTAATTTTGTACCATGGAGGCAGTTTGCAGAGTTTACATTGTTTACAGCCTGGGGATGCACAGACCTGCGGTGCATCTGGATAGCAGTCCAAAACCCGGCATACTTGTGTGAAGGCAGCTGCCACAAGGATAATTACTCCGCCGCTTGCTTCGCATGGCCACACTTTCCCTCCATGGAGAAGGTGTTGCCCTGTGCGGTTACCCCCGTCCCATGATGGCGGACCGAATCTTGACCCAGCCCTTGTTTGACAACCCGCGGATTCTTACTTACCCCGGCGGGATTCCCCTTCCCCTGCTTTGGCAGGGGGATGTTTGGGGACACTATGGCATGTCCAGAGGCCTGGGGACGATTCATGATATGTGGGATGTTCAAGGACAGGATTGAAAACCGTTTGAAGCCTTGGCGCACACTCAGACTGGGTTATGGCATCAGAGAGATCATCTTACTCTGCTTCAGCGGGCAGTACCGGAACAGCGGAGTCAGCACCTCAAGAACGGGCTGCTCCCGTATCAAGGATGCTGGTATAACAAAACGGAAGATCGCTGTGTCCTCGAATACTGTGGAAAATCGAACAAATTGACACTACACACACAGTGGCATCGACACGGGAAACGGAGCAGGGCAATGCATTTCTTTGGGCCCTCCCTTGGTACAGGCTCAGCAGAATCTTCCGCTCCCTCGGTTGCCAAATCTCACACCTGTTTGTGTTTTGGATTATCCAGACCAGGTGCATCTGTTTGCCGTGGCCGTACCCTCGTATCAGCTGACTTTAGATCCCTGGGACTGGGGCTGGATACCCCAAACACGGCAGCGCCCGGCCGCTGTATTGCTACACAACGAAGCTTGGGTATCACCTCACCCACCAGACGGTGGATGTGAATTGGGTAGTGGCTAAAAGATGGATGTCTACAGGTTGGATTCAGGATTCTCTCCCTAGGCTCTCACAAAGTTTTTTCGGAGAGCTTCTGGAAACTGCTAATGGATCTGCCTACGGTTAAGCAGGCAAGTTTCATTTGGTCGATGGCCCACCTGGCCGTTGTTCCCACAGCGCAATGGTGTGCTCTGGGACGAGGCTAGAGGATATCTGCAACACGTGTTTACATTGTGAGCTCTCTAGGCAACCGTGGGCTTGGTGGAGATTGGAAACAGCACCGAATCCCTCATCGTAATACGAGAGATGGAGAGACGAGCATGTGTTGCTTGGGGCTGTGGCTAGAAGACAAAATAGGAATGGTCGTCCCCTGACATACGACATACCCTGAGGAAAGCCTGAGAGGAGCTATCCTTTGGACTTCGTGGACATTGCGGAACTCCTCTGCAGTTAGGACGGGGGAAAGACTGACTCTGCCTATGATTCGTGCGGAAGTAAAATTCTCCATCAAACAGATGGTTGCCACAGAATCGTCCATGAAAGTGCAGAACAAGGGATATGCGTCGAAACCTTTGCGGAATTTTCTACAACATTGGGAAGGATTTCCGGACCTGCTTCAAGTCCAGGAACGCAACAACAACTGACCGAGTACGAGTAGAGTTGATATTTTCATCCTTCTTTCTTTGACTGCATCGCTACGATTAGATTTTTGGATTTTATTTCTTTCCATAGTACAGGCAGTACAGGTAGTACAGGCAGTACAGACAATACAGGCAGTACAGGCGGTACAGACAGTGTGGGTAGTTTTGTAGGTTCAGCTTGTCAACTTTGTGATGTTGTAGGTTTGTTATAGATGGAGCCTCCCCGAGCATGCTACTGGTGTCTGCTCTTATCAGCCACCCTAGCACTCACTCGGGTTGTTTTTCCCAACAAAAAAAAAAAAAAAAAAAAAAAAAAAAAAAAAAAGATGTTGTAGGTTTGTTGCAGGCTTGTAGTTTTGTGTTTACCTTTGAACTAGCAGATGGAAATTGGAAGTGGTGTAAACAATGGGGTAAAGCAGTGTGTGCATGGGGGAGATGGGGTATAGGAGATAGTTGGGTACATCACACTAGGTGGACCCTCTGACCTGGGGCCAAGTCCCACTAGCAGCGTTTAGCTACCTCAACGCCTGAATCTGGACGTGTCTGTGGAGAAGTGCAGTTCAGGAAACTCAACACCATTTCTGCACAGGCATTTGGGAGATTTTGCATTCACCCATACTTTTTTTTTTTTTTTTTTTTTTTTTGCATTCACCCGTACATAATTTAGATTCCAGGTGCTTTCTTGATTCCTTTGCTTTTTATTTCTGCTGCTCCTTTAAGGGGGAGGGGCTCCACCTTATGAAGAAGGATTGGAGACCTAGCCGCCCCTGAATCTGGAACCCCATTACTTTGTGTATATCGCCTTGGGCACTGGGCCCTAACATGATTCTGATTTGGTTATTAAAAAAAGAGAGAAAAAGGGGAAAGAAGAAAGAAAAAGGACATGTACCATTATTAGCAGCAAAGACATGGCAGCTTAAAACATCATCTCCATTGAAATTCGCACTGAAGCTGTAAAGAAGATGGGAAAAAAACAAAACACATGCGCTTCATAATAGAGAACTGCCCCATGAACCTTCGAGTCAAACAGGGAGAAAAGGACAAGGACAAGAAACGAAGGGCTGTGACAGATCGTTCCATCAGAGTGTCGGTGCCATTTACAGCCCTTCGTTTCTTGTCCTTTTCTCCCCACGTATATGTACATTTTCTTTAGCTACATTCATTTACCGCATCCTTTCCTCAAAGGGAGAGAGAGACTGACAGACAGAGCCCCATTGTTGTCTGTTCTCAGTCATAGGGAGAAGCCCAGCATTTTGTGTGTGTGTATGTGTGTGTGTGTGTGTGTGTGTG
>BFEA01000529.1:527794-533961 GCA_003427395.1 Chara braunii | reverse complement strand
GGGGGGTGGCGGGGGGGGCGCGCTCTTCCCATCTCCATTCTACCGTACCGTTCATTGTTTCAATTTCCTTTCTACTACCGTGCTTGCAGCTGTTCACTGAAGTTTCTGACTTGTACCTGACCGTAACTGCGTCCAGATACGTCCGGATAAAGACTCGTTTGACATTCAACATACTGTTCAGTGGTCGACTCTACGTCCAGGACTCCTCCCCCCCTCCCCCCCTCCCCCCCTCTCCCTCTCTTCTGAATCTACGCCGATGTCGAAGCTTAATCATCTGTATCTAGCAATTTCATTATGCACCAATCTTTCTTCTTCTTCTTCTTCTTCGTCTTCTTCGTCTTCTTCTTCTTCTTCTTCTGCTGCTGCTGCTGCTGCTGCTGTCCCCCCTTCGTCCCTATGTGGAGTCACATCCTCCTCCTCATTCTTATCGTGCTCCTTTCTCCTTCCTCCTCTTCCGTCTCCTCTTCGTCTCTTTTTTATTTTTTTTCCGTTCTTCGTATGGTCCTTCTCCACGTCTGATCGAGCGAGCAGACCGCGATCCCCACCCATCCACTGACTACGTTTTTCATCCGAATACAACGTACTGTCATTGTCGCTGTATTTAGACTCGAAAAATAGCCCAAATACAGCTATAATGACGGTACGTTGTATTCGGATGAAGAAGGTAGGTGTCAAAAATCACGCAGCCACATACGACGAGTCTTCTCTGATACTTCTCGATTGCTTCCCTGCTCCTTCGTTTGTCCTTCACTTCTTCACCTCCCTCTTCGGATTCTCCCTCTCTTTTTTTTTCCTTCTTTTTTCAGTCAAAAAAAACATAACCAAACATAACCCCTTTATATTCTGGGTTCCGTCACTAGAGAAACGAGGGTGAGGAGAAAGGAGGAGGAGGAGGACGAGGTAGTTTGCGCAAGAACGTCCGTACGTTCCTCTCCCTTTCTCCTCTCTCTGCTGCCGCCTCCCTTCGTATCTTCCCGCACTCATTCCTTCCTATATCTACCCTGTTTTCTCTCCCTCTACCCTCTCCTCCCTTCCCCTACCGTCTTCTCCCTCCCTCTAACCACTCCCAAAGACAACAGCGAAAACCTGCAATCATTAAAAATATATAAATAAATATATGTTAAAAAAAAAAATCCCTGCGATAATTAGGGAAAAAAAAAAAGAAGGAACAAGCGAAACAAAGAAAAATCCCTTTCTCACGCCATACTCACACTAGGAGTCACCTGGATGCACCTCACCGCAATTACGACCACAGAGACGCGGCAAAAGTCCTAGTTTGAGTATATGCCCTCATTCTAATTCGAATTCACGATCGCTAACGTGAATCAGTTCAATCACCCCACCAGGTTTTCAAAAGACGGCATAACTCTTTTAACTCTTTTTTTTTTTTATTGCCATGCAACATGCCAGGTTTTTTTTTTTTTTTTTTTTTTTTAAGACGCATTGCCATGCAATATGGCAGGTCTTCGGCCCTCCCCACGATCAGGATTTGCATCCCAATTCCTGCTCCTTGTCCATTATCCATTATTATCAATTATCCATGATTATGAATTATCCATTACCAAATATCCATTATCATTATCCATTATCAATTAACCATTATCCACTATACTAATCATTATCCATTATCCTTTTTTTTTTTTTTTTATCCATTATCGATTGTCCATTATACTAATCATTACCCATTATCCATTATCAATTGTCCATTATCCATCCATTATCCATCAAAGGCCATCAAAGGCCGAGTTAATAGTTTCGTTTCACAGTGTAGAGGCGCGCAGGGAATTTGCAAAGCAGAGGGAAGAAGAGGAGATAGGAAGTGGATAAAACCGACATTGGGGGTGGGGGTGTGGGGGGGGTTGGGGGAGAAATCGAAATAGGAAGAGGACAAAAAAGGAGCAAGAGGAAGAGAGTAGTGCAAACTGTTCTAGCCGTAGATTGCTTCAAGGCCTCGCTGCACTACTCTCCAAAGGTGCAAAATGAGAATGAATCTTCCGCTAGAACATGGGAAGATACAGACCGCC
This sequence comes from Chara braunii, assembly GCA_003427395.1. Lineage (NCBI taxonomy): Eukaryota > Viridiplantae > Streptophyta > Charophyceae > Charales > Characeae > Chara > Chara braunii. Next base: position 531,937 of record BFEA01000529.1, on the reverse strand, counting down.
ATATAATTTGTCTTTCGTGCATATGGTGCGTAGTGGAGCGATGGTAAAAAACATTTCTTCTCCCAACTACCAAAAAATAATAACAATAATAACAATAATAACAATAGTAATAATAATAATAATAATAAGAAGAAGAAGAAGAAGAAGAAGAAGAAGAAGAAGAAGAACTCAGTTGAAACGCTGCGCTCCTCAGGTGGAGTCTTCTCCAGATCCGCCTTGCGGCAGAGTTGTGGGGACCACCAGCGTCCCTTATAAGAACTAGACGATAGTATGTTGGGGCCGGGATCCCCAGTCTACCCGGGGTACCAGTATCAGTATATACCGAGAGCATTATTCGCGTTAGCTCGAGTCTTTCCATTTGGTACCGGGAAGATTTATGATTCTGAAGCATCTCTCTCTCTCTCTCTCTCTCTCTCTCTCTCTCTCTCTCTCTCTCTCTCTCTCTCTCTCTCTGTGTATATATATAATATAATATATATATGATCACAAGATATCTGAGCGCAAAAGCGAAGAAAACCAAGAAAAAATGAATTCATTTTTTTATCTTCTTCTTTACAAGTCCCCCTGTTCAGAACCTCTTGCGTACAAGGCAGCCCACGTGGATGTAGGTTGAGCTGAGAAGCGTGTGTCATATCGACCCACTTGCACACAGCCAAAGGGCAAAGAGGCAAAGAAAACAAAACAGGGGGCAACAGCCAAATACAACAAAACAAAACAGGGGGCAACAAGCAATAGCACCAAAAACGGATCCTAGATGACAAGTCCCACATGCAAGCACCGCCCCTCCCTCCTTCACAGGCCAAACGACAGGACAAGACCACCCAGGACAAAACTCTTGTCTGCAAAAAACGAGAAATCCCAGATTACATATCTATATACAGCAGATGGCCTTATTCGTCATCAAGACGTGGGTGTTCCCATTTGTAAACCGCTCTTTCTGGGACAAACACCATTACAAAAAGACAATCCCCGATGACGATTCCCACATAAAAGCACCGCCCCCATCCGGGCCGAACAACGGGAAACAACCAACCAGGATGCCAAACCGAAAAAAAAGAACCCGGATGACTGGTCCCACATGAAGCACCGCTACCCGCTGACTAAATAGAGACCCAATAACGGGACAAAACCAACCGGGATGCAGCAGACAAGATTACCAAAACAAATTTTAGGTCCATATTGCATGGCAATGCGCCTTACAAAAAAAAAAAAAAAAAAAAAAAAAAAGAAGAAGAAGAAGAAGAAGAAGAAGAAGTTAAAAGAGTAACGCCATTTTTGAAAAGCTGGTGGAAAAAAAAAAAAAAAACGGAAGCACACAATAGGTCCGCAAAACGAACCACCCCAACAATGGTGAAGAGTAAAGCAAAAAAGAAAGGCGAAAAAGAAAAGCGAAAAAAAAGAGCGAAAAAGAAAAGCGAAAAAGAAAAGCGAAAAAAAAACAAGAAAAAAAAAATATCAATATCGTTTTTTATCTTCTTCCTTACAGCTCCCCCTGTTCAGAACCTCTTTTGCGCGTACAAGGCCGCCCACGTGGATGTGCTTGAGCGGCGGGGCTGCCCCCACCCCCGTGTGTCATATCGACCCCCCACTTGCAAGGGCACAGCCAAAAGGCAAAGAGGCAAAGAAACGAGGAGAGAACAGACCGACAGACCGATTTGAGGGAGAAGTAGCTGAAGCCCCCAGTTGACAGGACCCCCTCGGCTCTGACCGGTCAGATGGTCCGACCCACGGACTCTTGAATTGATTGATTGAATTGACCAGAGTTAAGATCCAGATGGAAAAAAAAAACAAAAAAATCCAGATGGACCTCATCGGGCGGATCTTGATTGATTGATAGATCGATTGGCTGATTAATTGATTGATTAATTGATTGATTAATTGATTGATTGATTGATTGAATGATCGATTTGGCCTGTCTTGATCGAATGCCATGAAATAATTATGAATTACCAGGTGGCGGTCAGTTCGATGATGATGATATCTGAAGACCGTCGCCCTGTTTTTGTCCCGGAAAAAAAAAGAAAAAAAAAAAGAGGGAGATAGGAAGTGGATAATAAAAAGAAGATAGGAAGAGGAGAAAAATAAGAGATAGGAAGTGGATAAACAAAGGAGATAAGAATCTAGACGGTAGTATTCAATATTTAGATAGTATTCAATATTTATATTATTATAAATTTTGTATGTACGTATTGTATGCATTATTATTAAGAAGTGGATTAAAAAAGCAGATATGAATCTATATATTATTTATATTATACTATTCATATATTACATATTATTATAAAATTCATATATTACATATTATTAGGAAGTGGATTAAAAAGTAGATGGGAATCTATATACAGTATTATTTAAATATTATTTAGATATTTTCTATTTTGATATTATTTATTATATTCTTATTTACAATATTATTTATTATCATTTACATTACTATTTATATGTTGTTCGGAAGCGGATTCAACAGGCGACAGGAAGTAGGACCCCCCAAAACGGAAGGGTCAATAATAGATCATATGAGGAGTACACGGACTAAAGAGGGGGGGGTCGTATAACGTTAGACATCACCACTTTCAAGTCCAATGTCGTAGCCTTGGCACTTTTGTTTTTAATTAAAGAAAGAGAGAGAGAGAGAGAGTAACAGATTGCCACCGAAAACAGCGCCCACTCAGTTTGACGATATGCGACCAGAACGGTAGATCGTATACAATCACGAGCAGGGGGGATGAATGTGTGCGGAGAAAGACGGTCGCAGGCATCGAACTCTTTCCCTCTTGCCGTTTTGACGAGTCTCCACCAAGCCACGTCTCGCATATCAGTCCCGACCAAGGCCACGTCAGCAGGGCAGACCTTGGATATCATCGTCGACCACCATCATCAACCATCATCATCATCATCATCATCATCATCATCATCTTCATCATCATCATCATCATCTTCATCATCATCTTCATCATCATCATCATCAACCAGCAACATCATCAACCCTCATCATCATCACCATCATCATCATCATCATCATCATCGTCATCATCATCATCATCAACCGTTATCATCATCGACCAGTATAATCATAGACGATCATCATCATCATCATCAACATCATCATCATCATCATCATCACCATCATTGATTACACTTCTTTCGCTACTGCTGCTGCTGCTGCTACCTGCTTCTTTTCACGTCAACTCCTCCCTCTCCTCCGTCCCCCTCCTCCCCTTTCTCCTCCTCCCTCCCTCTCCTCCTTCCCCCTCCTCCCCTTTCTCCTCCTCCCCTTTCTCCTCCTCCTCCTCCTCCTCCTCCTTCCCCCTTGCACACTGCTTTCACTCTTCTCCTCCTACCCTTCCACGGGGCCGATACGCGTTTCCATGGGGAATGAATGTGCAGGCAAATGCGTTTACACGTGCACGAACGAGCTAGAGTGAAAAAAAAAAAAAAAAAAAAAAAAAAAACTCTACACCCTTCCCTAGAAACACCACGACACGTTAATTAAAAGAAGTTTCTTCGAAAGTTCTTTCCGTGTGTGTGCGCGGCAATGTACTGATGACCTTATGAACCGAGTACACCATGTTTTCACTACATAGTTGGCCCCTGTTTTCACTACGCTGTTGGCCCCTGTTTTCACTACACGTTGTTGGCCCCTGTTTTCACTATTTAATGACCTACGCATGCGCTGTTTTCACTATTTTGACTGTAGCTGGTCGCCGTACGGTGGATCCTAGTGGGAGAAGTCCGTGGATAGACTGCCAGGTGCGTAGGGCAATGAGCGCGTTTCTTCTTCTGAGCCTACCAGTCCAGGTGGATTTGTATGGATTTTTTTTGTCAAAGCGTGCACGAAAGACACTCCTTCGCCTCTCTTTCTCACTCTTCTTCTTCTTCTTCCTTCTTCTGCTTCTTCTTCTTCTTCTTCTTCTTAAGCCGATTTCAAATTCGAATGCTGCCGATACGTAACTGAAGGACGCAGCGGACTAGGACGACGCGTGTGGGACTACGCCGGTAGCTAGTTGAATGGTATAACGGAGGGCAAGGCCGGTGGTGGTCCCGCAATGAAGGCGGATCTGAGGAGAAGCCCCTCTCTATTCTCAGTTGCTTGGTCGGAAACTCTGGTGGTGGTCCCGCAATGAAGGCGGATATGGGGAGAAG
>BFEA01000529.1:502794-522794 GCA_003427395.1 Chara braunii | reverse complement strand
CAAGGGCCACTTCTTCTTCCGTTTTTTTGTTTCTTTTTTGGGGATCTTCTTCCGTTTCCCCTTTTTGTGGGTTTTTTATTTTTTTTCTATGTTACCTTTTTTCAAACACACCCCACATCGAACGGTTTGAAGTAGGGTTTTTTTTTGTTTTTTTTTTCTTCTTATACAGTCGTATATTACAGCCAATTCAAGGGAGGGAGGGGACCTCACAATTCAACCCGGAGTTATCCCGGCAGCATCAGCCGGGGCAAGGTCCCACTTGCGCAAATTAGGAGATTTCGGCCGTTGATCTTTGCTATCTACGGTCAGTATCTCTTAATTCGTGCAAGTGGGACCTAGCCCCCGGTTTAGCTTATCCAAATACCAAAGAAAAACCTTACTTCTCCTATGAACTACTTCTCACAGCTAATCAACATCCAAACTTCCCTTCTACCTAGGGCCTCGCCGGACGGCACAACTAACGAAACGAAACGACCACCAGAGTCGTGAGGCCTCGCGAAGCCCTGATCTACCGTTTCGCTTCGTTTTTTGCCTCACCGCCCCACAGCACACACGAAACCTCTCGTGACAACGCCCTGGCGAGAGTAGTGCGGGATTCGTTTAGCTACCGTCCAAATTTGTGGACGCTACAGTCCAAGTTCTTGGATGGACTTCGGTTGGAGCTATGCAGCACACTCGTGAGATTTCGCAGCTCCTCCAGCCTACCAGCGGAGGACCTACGAGTTCGCGAGGGCTGCAGGCAGGGAGGAGTCGGCACACTCGTGAGGCCTCGCGAACTTCGAGGCTGACAGCATTCACGAGTTTTTTCTGACACAGTTCGTGTGGGTGCTATGGGGCGACGACTTCACGAAACGAAGTCGTTTTTTTTTTCGTTTCTTGCGCCATGCGGCGAGGCCCCTAATGACTAAGTCCACTCAGAGTCATTAACCATTTGCTGCAAATTCACCAGTTCCCTCTTATTTCTTCTTTCTCACATGAATTGTTCAAACAATTGTCCCAAACTCTCTACAGACTATCCAACTCTAGTTACACAGGCCTATACGGCCTGACACCGGTCTAAATCGACCGATTGGAACACAGTTCCTGGTCACCAAGGCACTCTACCACCCGCCTCCCCTATCTGACCTCCTGCGGTCTGGCCCTCGAACCGAGATGCCCTGGTTCGTACCTACTCTGCTTAGCCTCCCTCTAACAGCCAATTAGAGAAGACTAGCCCTCAGTGCGATGGTAACCTGCCAGCTGGTTCCGAATAGCCCAGGTCTTCAGGAACCACCAAAGTGCACTTCGACAGGCTTTCCCCTCCCTTGCCTTCCTTCGCCAATCCACTGCTATCGCCTGTCTCAACCCTTTCTTTATTGCAGCCTTCAACTCCTTGTCTGAAAAGGGGCGCCTTTCGAACCTTGAACGGTTGCGATCTGCCCAGATTACTGCGCAGATCACCGCCCTGGCCACCTGTGCTACATAGGGCTAGCCTCTAAGCCCGGTGCAGTCCTCACTGGTGAATCCCAATAGGACCCACTTCTCCTCCCAAATTATCCCTTCTCCCCCCATCAGTTGCCAGTGTGCGGCCCACCAACGCCAGATCCGCTTAGAAGCCGGACAGTCCCACCATAGGTGTCGGGTGGACTCAAAGGGCCATCTGCATCGTGTACAGCCCAGCTCCACCTCCACTCCTCGCGCTCTGAGCCAAACTGTAGACGGTGTCACCAGCAATGAGAGCATCCATAAGATGCTTGCGTGTTTCACATTCGGGAGATCCAACAACACCTTCCACAATTTCCTGAAGTTCTCTGTCTCCTCTTGTAGGTCCAGTGGGCAGGACAGCACTCCACCTGGCTATCGCCACCGCTGCCGGGGACCTCAGTGGCTTCTTGGCGATCAAGTACGATTCCCCTGCTGAATAATTGGCCAAGTTTAGACCTTGCGGATGCGCCCTTCTGTTTTTCCCCTCTGACCAACTCCACGCCACTGGGTCTTTTGAGAGACTACGCAGTGTCGTCTATCCCACCCAGACTGTGCTACATACAGCTCCTCTCCCATCCCTCTGATGTACCACACGTATTTGTGGGGGATTGTCCCAGATCTGGACCGTTAGTTCTTGCCCTTCCCTCATGCTCCCGTCCGTGGGGGAGACCGTCCACACCCTCACCTTCCTAAACCCTCTCCCAGACAGTAGGGGGGTTTGATGGGACCACTGGTGCATACCATGTGCCCGGTGGGTCTTGTCCCTCCGGGCCCAGGAGGGTCGTCCACTCTTGGGGAATAGCCTGTTTCAGTGCTGAAAGGTGAGGTTCTACGTTTCTCAGACCCTGCAGCTTTTCATTCAGTTCCTCCCTTGCCCTCCATGTTCCCGTTAGGGGGTTCCACAGGTCCAGAATCGTGCACACTCCCCGCTGAACCCACGCTTTCCCAAACGAGCCGGCAGATGCATTTGCTACGAACTCCTCTCCCTCTCTGTCAGTAACGGACGGGTTCTCAAATAAGCACTGCCTCAGAACTTCCTCCCTCGAGCACGGGGGAGTTCTTGCATTCGGAGGGTGGGCCACCCATGCTCTGCGCACCCCTTCCCAGAATTTTGAGTGCAGTCTGCGTCTAACGAAAGACTTGATGAAGAAGCAGACCCAAACATCAGCTTGCCTGGTCAGCTGCTATTCTTGCATTAGTATGCGCTCTCCCAGTAGAATCCAATCCTCCTTCTGTTCCGCCCTTGATACTTTTGCCACCCATGAACGAAGAAAAACTTGGTTCCTACCAAGAGGGTCTGCCAATCCCAACCCCCCCTGGTCCTTTTCCTGCGTAATTAAGTCCCACGCCACCTTGACAATGAAGTTGTCGTCCCCTCCTGCTCGCGATTTCCAGAGAAACCTTGTGATCAAGGGCCTGATTTCCGCGAGCACTGGGCCCGAGAATTCCCTCACTTGTGCCACGAACCACAGCAGCGAAAGGAGGGCTGAGTTGATGACCAGCGCCCTGTCGAACAACGACAGGTGCCAAGCGGAGCCCCACACCCTCAATTTTGCCGCGATCCGCTATTGGATAACTGCACCTTGGGCACCAGACATCAGCTCTAGGCTAATCAGCACCCCCAAGAAGCACTCCCCCTTTGTCGACACAACCCTGTGCATTCCCCATTCCACTACTAAGGAGAAACCCTCCGGGAGAATAAACGTTGACTTATTCCAGTTAACATGTGCCTCGGAGAGGAGTGAGTACTCCTCTAAGACCGCTTTGATTGCCCCCAGCGAAGCCACTGAGTTCTCTGGCACCAAGAAGAGATTGTCTGCTAAGGCTTTCGCCCTGCATTCCCTGCCCTCTGCCAAGGGGAGGCCTTTGATGAGCTGGTGCTTCCTGATGCAGTTCAGCGGGACCTCCAGCTGCAATACAAAGAGGAGAGGTGCCAACAGACAACCTTGCCGTAGCGAGCGTGTCAGTTGAAAGGACCTCGAGAGGTGGCCATTGACTTGGACCGCAAACGAAGCCGCCGTGTACATTGCTAAAACCCATCTGCAGAACCCATCCCCAAAACCCATCCTTCTCAGCGTAGTTAGGACAAATGACCAGCCCACTCTATCATATGCCTTCTCTAGATCCAGCATTAGCACTGCCATATCCCTGTGCTCCCCCTTCAAGACCTCCACTGACTCAATTGTCGTGAGGATATTATGGAAGATCGACCTTCCTTGCACGAAGGCCCCTTGGTCACGTTCTACCAGTCTGGGGAGGATTTTCCCTAGCCTTAACGCCATCGTTTTTGCTAGGATCTTATAGTCTACGTTCAAGAGGAAAATCGGGCGATAGTTCCTCACATTCGTCTTATCTCCCTTCTTGAACATTAGTGCAATGACCCCATGTGTCATCGCCGCACCCAGACATTCTCCCACTAGTACCTTGTTGTACACTTCCACTAGTGGAGGGCCCAACGCATCCCAACAACATCGAAAAAACTCCACGGACAACCCATTCCTCCCCGGTGCCTTGCCTGTTGCCATTACCCTTAGTGTCTGCGCCAACTCCTCCAACGTAATCGGCCTGTCCAAGCTCAATCTTTCTTGAGGTGTCAAAAGCACTTCTGTCTGCTGCCACATGTCACTGCCTTGTGAGAGGTCCGAGAGAGGAGAGTCTGCTAACCTTCTTGCAGTCAAAATATCCGCATAGTACAGCCTAGCGTACTCCAGCATCTCTGCAGGTGCAGCTGCCGGAGCTGCTGCTGGGTCGAATGGGTGATTGAGCTGAACCACCTGCTGATGTGCTGCACTAGGCAGCAACCGACGAAAGGTTTTTTTTGTTAGCTTGTCGTGTACCACAATCCCCTTGATTTTCAGAGTTTCTTCCCATCGCCCGTGTTTTGCAGCCTGTATCTTTTCCCACTCTCCCAGCCGTCTTGCTCTCTCCGCCGCCCACGTCCGTTCCGAGATAGGGTGTTGCATCATTTTCCTCTCAGCCTCTTCCACTGCCTTCCTGCACTGGTCCTCCTCTCTATTTCTGTCTCTGGCTAGAATACGGGAGCACACACTCATCATTCCTGAGACTCTAGCTAGCCCTCCGTCCAGCCAGTCTGCCGTGGTCTGAAACTGATCTTTCGCTGAGTTCCAGGTCTCCATGTTGTCCCGCACCCAAACTTTTAGCCCTGGGTCCTCCAGATTCTGTGAGTTCAGTCTGAAGAACCCTTTCCCCCTCTCTCCCAAGGCCCCTGTTAGTATGTCAGCAGACACCGGTTTATGATCAGAAAGCGGATAAAGCCGCTGCTTTATTGCCATAAATCGTTGCTGCAACCATACTGACACCAAGAAGTAATCAAGCCGACGTCTTGTCCCTTCCCTCCTATCTCTTCTCGGGTTTGAGTACCAGGTGTACCCAACCTCATCTGGGTTTAGCAGACAAAAAAGGTCCGTGAGGTCTAGCGAGTGCATCGCCTCCAGAAGTACAATTGCATCCCTTCTTCCTGCAGTGCGTGTTCCCTGGATCATTGCCTCATTTAGGGAAACGTTCCAGCATCCCGCCACTATCCTATGGGCCACCTTTGGTACCTTACTTGCAAAATTTTGTAAGAATTCCACTATGGGGCCCAGGACCGAGGACACGTACACCGTCATGAGTAGCCAATCTTCCTGACCCACCAGGAGCCGAAACCACGCCCACCTCCCCCACAAGTCCGCTTCCGAGTCAATCACCTGAGGTTGCAGCTCTCTACGCAGGATTATCCCTACCCCCCCTTTTGATCCTTGTGCTCGCGACCACACTTGCGGTCCCTCCCACCACTGCGCGAATCTCTGCAGCTTTGCCTCGTCCAATTTGGACTCCTGAATGAATAGGCCATCTAATTTTTCCTCAAACATCCAGGCCTTGATCCTCCTCCTTTTCCCTCTCTCCAGCGGACTGCCCATTCCCCTCACATTCCAGGTAGTTAATTTAAGTCTGACCATTGGACGAGAACACCGCTTCTTAAACTTGGATGCGGTTTGCAGAGCTGACAGGATCATCCCCCCAGCGAGGGTGCTCCTCTGAGGGGGTGCAGACCATAGGAGTATCTCTCGACAGCTCCTCTGAGCCTATTGACCTCGTGGACGACCTCCATGGGGCAAACAGGGAATCGTGGATAAACGGTGAGTGGAGGTTCTCCCCTTCCGCCAGTTTCTCATTCATATGAAGGAGAGCTAGCGCTGAGACATTAACCATGATTCAGATTATCTCCAGTTCTTGCGAGTTTTGCTCTCTAACAGCATCCAGCTTGAACCACTGGACGCCCCCCTGTGACAAGGATCTCGCTGATGCTGCACTGATTCTGGCATCGAGGAGAGAAAAATACAATTTGTAGATCCGGCCCTCTAATAGAACAATAATGCTCGTCATCGTGGATCTTGGGATCAATCTAACTGGAAAGTCGCCACCATACAGGTTCTTGGTGAGAGAAAGAATTTCCACCGGCAATGGTGTTCTCCTTGTTACTTCCGAAGGTAAGTAAGGACGGCCCTGCGTGTCGGTCATCCCCAGGAAGAAAACGCCGTCTTCCGTACCCGTGCACACCAACGGCATCATTCTCCTCTCCACTCTGTCTCTGTCTTGGTGTCTCAGACTTGGTGACCCACCTTCACGGTTTTCTCTATACTCCAATTTACTCTATGTATCCGATGGCGGGTCCCGTCTTCTGTGCGCAGCTCCTGAACTGCCCGTGGAGGATTCTGAGTGCTCCCGCTCTAATTCTCCTTCCCTAGACCCCAGTAGCTCATCCCCCAAGATCTCGCTTCCCACCACCACTCTTGATTCCGACGGGACTGAAAGGGCAGTAGGCCCTCTTCTCTGATCCCCCCCTGACGATAACCAACTCTGCTCTCTTCTTGCCCCTTCTACTCTTAGCCAACTTCTCCGGACCAGAGTTCCCTGAGACTCTCCTCTATTCCTTTGTGAGCTGAACCCTTCTTGGCCTAACCTTTGTCCCGGGTTACTCCAGGCCCCTCTTTCTGACCTATGTGGCCCTTCTTGCTCTGCTCCCTGATGCTTGTAGCAACGAGCCCCCTCCCCTTGAATATCCTGCCAATATGAGTCCGCCCCAGGTGGGGGCGTGATTCCCATTGGATGGTCGTGGAGCCTCTGCTCTATGTAGCCCGGGTCTGAAACTCCCGGGGGACATGTATGAGACAGAGAATGGGCCCCAAAGTGCTGTGAAGTCTGCAAGGCTCTTTGTTGTATCGATAATTACACATGGAATGTCTGCAGCTCTGTGTCCCACTGCCCCCCCCCATGGGAGGATGGAGGCCCCAACGGGCCGACCGCCCTTGCATACATCTGCAAGTAATGAGGATTGTCGCGGTTCGCAGGCTGTGTGTGTGCGCAGCATGGCATCGGAGGCGGACAGGTGGGATGATGACTTCCGGGGGATACTCCCTGTTGAGCCATATGTGCAGGGGCTTGAGCTCCGTATTCAACTCTTCCTCCTCTTCCCTCGAAGCTCCCCTGTGCCGGTGGGGGGGGACCTGGCTGCACTGGAGGTTGGTTCCCCTGCTGTTTGTCCCCACTGGCCTGTCTCCCTTGAGAACCTAGTGTTGTTATGCCAGCAACTTGATGTGACCTTGCATTATTTGGGGCAGGTGCCCTTCATGGCGGTGGTCTCGGTCCCTGTCCCTGGTACACCCTGGGCCCCCCCGGCCTCCTGTGCCTGGCCTGGTCCATTCTGACGAGGTAACCATGAGTTCGACCACTGTCTCGGTGGACGGTCTGACTGTAGTGCTTTGGGGCAGCGGTCCTCTGTGTGAAAATACCAGCGGCACCGACGGCACCAGTCGGTGTTGGGAGTGGCCACCTCCATCCTCCAGATCTTCCCTTTCGGGGATTCTACCGCCAACGTGTCCTCCACTCGGTACCTTGCCTGTGACTCCATATCAAACTTCACATTCACCAGCTTTGGACGTGAGCGGTCAACCTCTGGCGGGTGCATATGCTTTACTCCGCCAACTAGTCCTTCCATTGCAGAAGCCAGGTAATAGAAAACCTCGAAAGGAACTCTCAAAGCCACTATCCAGAAGTTAGTCTCTGCCTCCTTCAACCTGAGATCCTTCAGGTCTATCTTCGTCATCCATGGTTTGAAAACCACCGGATAGTTCACGCCCCTTAGGTTCAGCTTTGTTGATGCCATCTGAACCATCCACGCAGCCACCTCCGGCGCCTTTGCTACATATGAAACAACATTCACCCCGTCAAACGTGACCCTGCCCCGTTGTACCTCCGGATTAAATAGCCTCCTCGCCAACCACCCATCCTCATAGGCTCTTATGAGGTCTTCTTTAACTCCTCTCATTAAATTACGGGCCTCCTCTTGGAACACCACGATGACCGTTCTCTCCTTCAACCATCTTTCCTTGATGGCGTCCAACGATTCGTTTACCTTGAACCTCCTTCCTTTCTCATCAGTAATGACCTGACCGAAGTTTGGGTTTATCTACATAATCCCTTCATCGTAGCTTTGCCCTATTGACTACCTCGTCTGGTCCTCCATTGCCCAAAAATTTATGGGAAGGGAGGGGGGGGGTTGGTGTGCTCTTGCCTGCGCATCAGTGTCCATCTCTGCCATCCTTCTTTAATTACTTGATTCCTACTACCCTACTTACAACTCCTTCTACCCTTTCCCCACCAACCCTACCGGACCTATGTGTAGGACCCGCCATGACCGTAGCTGTGCATGAACTCACAGAAGAGCATACCAATCCAGGGGTATACCAAACCTTGAGAGCAGCATAGGAAGGTAGTAAGAACCGTCTGGAGAGGAGGGAGACCAGGAGGTGGCGAAAAACTCCTAATGTACGCCTGAATTTGCTGGTTCTACAATTGGACCTGCCAAACCCCAGAAGGAGATGAACGGTTGGCGTCCTCTTCCGTCCACTTTACCTTTCAAATTCCCCCAAATTCCTCCATTCCCTTCTTCCCTACTCCTCTGTCTCCCCTCGAGCGACTCCCTACGTACAAAAAAAATTCAGCAATAAAGAATCCAAGAATTAATTCAAGTAAAAAGAATCTCTAACTCAATACAATGGCTTAACAAAAAATGTTATGTGTTCTAGTACAACAATGCAGGAGCAACTTCTTAATGGCTCACCGTAACCAGAGGTTCTGTGTACCCGCAAAATTTACAACAGGGGGTAACGCTTAACGAAGGAGCGCAGGCTTTTATTCCTGCGAAGGTGTGGCGAGAGGTGGGGGCCCAGGGAGCTCGGAAGATCAACACTCCTTTTATTATTACCCTCGCTCACTCACTCTTCCCCTTTTGCTCTCTCTTCTCTCTCCTCCTCTCCCTCCCTCTCTTTTCCTCGCTACCTCTCTCACTCCTTCGCTATTACAATTCCCCTTCAACCTACTAATTCTCTCCTTTCCCCCTCTCTCTCTCTCCCTCTCTTTCCCCCTCTCTTCTCCTCCTCCCTCTTAATCGCTCTCTTCCCCTCTCTCTCTCTCCCCCTCTCACTCCCTTACTCTTTCTCGCTCCCTCTCTCCCTCTCTCTCTTTCCTTTCCTTCTCTTTAACCTCTTGAGACTTTTTCTTCGCTTATTGCTCTCGACGAGCAACCTCCCCGGGGTTAGGCGAGAGACCCATAGTTAAGACCAACCTCAATGTTCGACTAATCAGAACCAACCGAGCGAGGTAAGTGGAGACAATACGATCCAATTATGGAACAGATTTCGCTATCCCGGTCCCCAAGCAACCATTTTCCAATCGGGCTGTGGGGCTCCCTTTTCGAATTTTGGTAGCTAGATGCCAACTCAAGACACGCTTAACTTGGAAGTAACACATGCCAGGAATACTTATCTACCCTTAAAGACCCCGAAACTGAACCCTTCCATGAGCAACGAACACCGGAGGGTGCGAGAAGGATAGCCAAAACAGGGAGGACCAATAGTGGCAACGATTCATGTGAAACCTCCCTAACCTCGGCTGCCCATCCAACTAAGAGGTAACGACTGACCTCGAGCCTACCCTTAACCTCCTCCTAACCTCCCGTAGCCCCCGAGGTCTTTGAAGATCACAGCGAGCAGATCCTTCTCCGGAAGAGAAACACGAAGAGGGTAAATCTTGACACCCTCCCCAGTATCCGGCTAGTGGAGCCCCCCACGTGAAAGCTAGGCAAGGCAATAACTATACTGACCCAGAAAGCATTACGTCATCGCATCCGCAAACCAACCGCTTTCCCCCACTGAGGGCCGCGTGGATCTCTCGTAGTGTGTCTTGGAAGGTAGGTAATGACTCGATCCAAAATTTACATCTGGGATAGCATGCCCGATAACCTTAATACAAACAAAGCAACACGGATGGTAACCGGGGAGCCAACCATGTACCCCCTTTCGCCTGATGAGTGTCATCCCAGGGCATCACCAACTACTACTTGCAAGATGGAGGGCAAGGGTTCCCCTTCGGGTAGATTGCAGAATGCACGATTCATCCGCCGGCAAGGTTCGGCGAGGGCATCGGGGTGCCAGGTGGGAAGAAGATCCTCGAGGGGGGGGCAAGGGCCGGACATAAATTGAAGATTCTCAGAAGCAAGAGAAGGACTTTGAGCTTTTGGAAATTCCGATCGTCAGCCCGCGAGTCATCATGAAATTTTTCAACACTTGGAAACCAGCGCCGAACTTCGGAGAGAACTAGACGGAGGAAAGAACCTCAGCGGAGGGACGCCAAAGGAGAGAGAAAGGAAGGGATAGTGTGGGGCAGCAAACAGAACCTACCACCTTGTGACATTAAACCCCATACCTGATTTTGAGAGGAACGGGTGAACCGGAACGAGAGGAGTCAAATCGCACTCTTCCCCTTTTACCTCACTAAGTGCCGTAGGGGGAAGTAATCTGGTAAGCCACTTCCTCTCTCCCTCTCCAAGCCTTGGGTCGCTCCATTGCTCTACCTTCTCTTCCGTTGGGTACTCGTTGGGTTTTTCACCCCCCTACTCTCCTTTCACAAGTGGGTAGCTTAGGCTTTATGCCTTGGGTTTGTAAGTCTTACTTCCTCAACCATAAACCACAAGGGGGGAAGGAGGAAGGGACATGTGGAGGAGGGGGGTCAGATCCGAGGACGTGGGACGTGGGGCAGCGAATCCAAAAACGCCTCCCATCGGTAAGGGGTGGGTAAGAGGAGCCGTTATAATAGAAGCTAGGGTGGGGAGATGATAACCTTATTCAAAGTCGTTCAAAGTCGTTCACGCTCGATATCCCCACATCCCGGAGCACTCTGTGGCTTTCCCCTTCCGTCCAAGTTAGAGGGAGAGTGAGAAGAGAGGGGGAAAGGGAGTGAGAAGGGGAGAGAGGGAGAGATAACTTTCAGTTTGAAGTAGTTGTAGTTGCGGGTTTTTTTTTTTTTTTTTTTTTTTAATTTTTTTTTTTTGCTGGGTAGTTGTAATTGTAGTACCCTCCCCTAGGACTAGGTTTGACAGGGTAGTTTATGGGGTCCATGATGGGAGTGTCGGGCCCAAGTCCCACTTACCCTGATCCTTCATTTCTGGCTGTTGTACCCTATTTCCATCCTACCAACTAACCCCCTCACTGGTAGGACGCTTGATATCCCGCCATCTTTTTCCAGCACCAACCAGCGTCGTTCTGACCGCAGACCTATGAATATAACAACGAGAAGCAACTGAATAGAATTTTGAAGGTTTGAGATTCCGGGGCCATTACCCGGCTTTGGCGAAAAGAAAACAGTCAGTCCTTCTCCCATTTCCGTTCACCCCCTACTCTTCTTCATTTGACCTCCTCCACCACATAGTTCGGAAGAGAAGAACAATAGACCAACAACCTCACCAAAATCCCATAGCGATAAAAAACAAACTTCAATTCTTCCTCTTCCTACGACAGACCGACCTCCTCCACCACATAGTTCGAAGGAGGAGGAAAAAGTTGTTCACTCCATCACAAAACAGGCGCAGCACCCTAACCTCCCATCCCCTTACTAGCTTTCGACGCAGACTTATAACAACTAAGCCACCATCTCAACTGCAGTTGTGCCCTAATCCAATCCCGCCAGCTAGCCCTCCTCACCAGTAGGACACAATGTTACCAATAAAAAAAAGGCTTCCCCCCTCCACTTCAGTCCCACGCCTGTTCCATAGACAGGTAAAAGACAACTGATCCCCAATCTTCCTAGACCCCCTTATTCAACTGCATCCCGCGACAAACCAACCTCCTCCACCCATAGTTCGCGAGATGAAGAAAAGTGAAAGCAGACAACCCTCGACTTCCTCTTGCGACAAGCTGACCTCCTCCACCACATAGTTCGCAGAAGAAAAACGAAAGTGTCCACCATCTGAAACTTGCCAGCCCTACCCTCAGATACTGATCAGAACCTTCACCTGCCTGCCCCAAACCAAAACTAACTCATGAGGGGAGGTAAACTTCGTGCAATCCACATGAGACACTGGACCTGGTTTCCAGCAGGTGTTGCTCCCCACCAATAGATGGAGCTTGTTTTTGTGGTTAAAAAACAACAACAACAACTTAATGCAATCCGGATTTAAAACTGAGTTTGAGTCACTATTGAGAATCAAGTTCTAGAGATTAGAATACGAAGTCTGATTTATGGGTATCAGTATCAAGAGACTTAAGAATAAAAAAAACAAAATACGAAGTATTTCAATTTTCAAAACAGGGAAACAATTTCCAAATTAAGAGTTAGACACGTGCGATGACTTTTAGATTTGGGTATCCAAAGGGATTTTCGAATCGGATGCCCAAACCATAGAAAAAAACAGAATACGAAGTATTTCTATTTTCAAAATAGGAAAACAATTTTCAAATTAAGAGTTAAACATATGATATGACTTTTAGATTTGGGTATCCAAAGGGATTTTCAAATCTGATCTTCAAACCACGGTTTGAGAATCGTGGAATAATCCAGTTAGGGTGATGGATTTAGTTACAAGATGTAATTAGAAAAACACACTCGAATTTATGGTTGATATGTGATTCATATCAGGGGTAGAAAATCAGAGCATAAATTTTCGACGTATTGGAATTAAATTATGATTTTCAAAATCAAGGATAAGGAGTGATCCAGAAAATGGTTACGAGGATCAAATTCAAAAACTTATACAGATGATCAAACAGGGATTTTACATGCAACCACGATTAGACATTTGAGGCATGAACTAGAGAAATCGGGGGAGGGAGGGTAAGGAGAAAACCGTGAAGGAACGTTCCTCTCCCCATGGATAGGATTCTAATACTACATGCGACCCTTGGCGATGAAGGCTGTGTGTCTCAACCCACAAACCATGAATACGAAGGCCAGCTTGAACGGTAAGATACTGCATGCTGCTCGTCGTCATTCCTTTCGCCACCTATCTCCTTCAACAACCCTCCACAATCCTCATTGTCCTCTTATCACAAGATGTTTTATCATATCGTCATGAAGAATCCAGAGGTCTCATGTAGAACACACTACAAAACGATACCGTTTCACTTGAGTAACTGTGCGGCGCGGAACTTGAGGATTGCCATATCGAAAAAGCTTCCTCAACCCCCTCCTCAACCCTCCTTCGTACACCCGAACCCAACCCCACCACCCTCGAGAGAGAGACACCAGACTCTCCCCATCTGCTAGCCACGAAGGCAGCCACTGCCCCTCACTCCAAGACATCAAGGCCAGCAGCGCAAAGGCCCCTATGACCATCCATGACAAAACGAAGCAATGGATGGTATGACCACACCTCGTCGAACCGACCGACGAGTCACCATAGGGAGTTCAGATTTTCGGAAGAAACGTCCGTCAGCAACATAAAGCAGCAGGTTGAAGAGGGGGGGAGGGAAACCGGATTACCCTGCCACAATCCTCTCGCTCCACCATCACCGCCTTCCTTACGACTCGGTTGCTCCGCCTCACGACCTTTGGCATACTCGTTCTCTGTTGGGACGACAGCCACACGACCTCCAACGCGCAGCGGTATCGCCGTCAGGTTCTTTCGCTGGGCGGGCAACGCTGCGCCCCCGGTAGTACAGCGCCGTCGACCGTCCACAAACTGACCCGTCCTCATCAACCCCGCCCCAAGGCCCCCAAGTTGCTCTAAACCATTCACCTGATCTAATTCTCTCCTTTTTCTTCCAATCCGCTTAGATGATGCTGTGACAAACTGTTCTCTGCAACCGCGCGGATTTTTGCGCAAGGCTATATCGGGGGGGGGGAATTGGCTGAGTCAGAATGGCCTGGCGGATTGCATGGATGCCCCTGCTTTTTCTTGTCTCTTTCGATTGAAGGCTGGTCTGGTCCCACGACGGTCGATAGTTTATCGTGCCTCAGTGAGCGCGACGAATAAACGGTTGTCATAGCTTCTTTCTTGTTCTGCTGTGGGAAATGAGAATTTTGACACGATTGCCGCATGTGGAAATCTTTTTGAAATTTCAACTGATGTCAAGTCCCCGCGAGCTCTTGGAATTTGCTTCGTTCGAATTTTCTTTTTGTAATTAAGATTTAGATTAGGAATTTGGGTGCATCTCAATTTTTGTTGCGTGGCGCTTCTTGCGTGCGCACGCTCCGCCACGTCAGGAACGGTGTTCTAACTTTTCCGCGCCTTAATCTCGTGTGTAACTGTAATCTTTGTTTGACGGGCGTGATTGCAACTGTAATCCTCTCGTTCTTGATAACATTTGTGGCGCCCTTGCGCGCGCATACCTCTCCCTCGTCCCATTGGCCTGAACGCTTGCATGACCGGATCAATGTGTGCAGTGTGGCTACGCCACGCCGCGGCCTGCCCATGCAGGCGTAGGCACTTCCTTTCTCCTTCTTCCTCCCACCCGAACACGATCCCGAGTATCTCGCGCAAAGCATGTATGCTATAAATCTCGCAAGCGCGATTAATTCCCTCTCTAAGGGTTGACGTGGTGCCGCGACGGATTGTGGCACACGGGCGAACCTGACGGGCATGCTCGGGCTAACCGGGGTGACAACTCAGCGTAGGTGCGAGGCGACAGACTGCCCACACCGGGACGTTGTGGAGAGAGAGAGAGAGAGAGAGAGAGAGAGAGAGAGAGAGAGAGAGAGAGAGAGAGAGAGAGAGAGAGAGAGAGAGAGAGAGNAGAGAGAGAGAGAGAGAGAGAGAGAGAGAGAGAGAGAGAGAGAGAGAGAGAGAGAGAGAGAGAGAGAGAGAGAGAGAGAGAGGCGGGAAGTGTGCGATGAGTTTCTTCTTCTATCCCTCTAAGCCATTTTGATTCTTCTTCTTTCCTTCTGAGCAATTTTGGTATCCGACACAAGTCGCCTTTGTTTCTTTCGATTGGCATCTCAAATGATTTCTTCGCTTGTCTCTAGTGATTGATGCATGCCTGTTTCTCCCATTTTGTTCTCCCCTCTATATGGATGGACCCCATTGATTGGTTAATTGTCTACGATCAAATTTTGTACGATCTTGATGCATGAATGATTGTCCTTTTTTTTTCCATTTATGCATAAAACTGGATGGGTGGACGATGGGTATTTGTTTGTCGAAATTAAATAAGCATGCTAGATGATCAAATGTTTGTCTCGCCATAGGGCTATCCACCCTCGGCTAACAGGCCAGCACGTACGAGACATGCGTCTTTAATCATTGTCTATTGGACTGAAGGGCAGGCCTTGTGCATGCACGTGTAAGCCCGATTAGAAGAACGTGGCCTACACGCGTGTCTGCAGTGCCTGTGCTCGGTCCAACTTTTCGAATGACCGAGTTTCCGCCTCACCCCACAACATGAATATTGAACTCCCTTTTCGTATTACTGACCGCGAGTGTCTGAGAGATCCGGAATTTCGAGAGTATTGGGAGCACGTGTGTCTGTCTGCACGACCGATGAAAGAACTTGATGAATTTTCATACCCGGTGGGAAACGAGCGCATCTGCGAGTGGGATATCGACCGAGCTCGAAAGCGCATTCCCCACCACCCAGAATTCCCCAGCTCGTACACGTGTCACCTTGTCGTGGAACCGGGAAAAATTATTATGGAAACCGACTTCCCTCCCTACCACCGCATACTGCCCTTCCATTCGCTGACCATTATCCCCTGGCGTGCAATCGCTCCGTATTGGCCCCACCCTCCGTGCTCGGAGTGCTTGCAAGACCGCGAGTTACGAGCCTTCGGTTTCATCCAGCGAACCCACTCGGAGGAAGAACGACGGGCAAACGGCCTTCGGCTACGGCCAGCCGCCGCGTCGAATTCCGAGACCAGTGACGCACGACGCCAACAAGTGGTTGGACAACGCGATAGCCATAGCGTCCCGACCGTGCACCAAATACAAGTCCGACCCAAACGACGGAACCAACAGAGGTGGTTGCCCCACGCTCAGAAGTATAAAAATAGACTTCGACCTGCGTCTATGCTCTTTCATTCCTGTCCCGGAAACTTGCCACAGGAGATCTCAGTTCCGACCTGGGACTCCACCCCCACTTTCTCAAAAATCCTTGGCACACCCCTTTTTCCACGTCCAGGCTCACTCGCACTCCGATTAGGAAGCCGCGTCGGGCGTGAGGTTGGGCGTCACAATGTGTCGTAGAGAACCTGTTAATGACTCTCTGATTTCTTTATTGGACATTTCCCTGTCATCGAATATGCACTAAGTCTTGTTTCTTCCTTTTCAGATGATATCGCAGTCTACTGCACGGGCTGCTTGAGCGATGTAGCCCCACCCCTTGTTGAGTTCCAGGATGTCTGGCAGTCCTCCCAGGAGGACCCAGTCCCGATTCCAAGATAGGCTGCTACTTGTAATGCCATCCCAAAATTTTTTCCACCATTCCCATATTTTGAGGGCAGCTAGGCAATCATACCACAGGTGAGTGGTTGACTCGAATGCCCAGTTAAATCTTTTGCACGTCATACCAATCTTAAGTCCCCGTTGGATCAAGTTGACAGCTGAGGGAGTGACGAACAAAGAGAGCAACCATAAATTAACCGCTAGACGCGGGCAATGGGGCTCACGACTGTTGTTGCCAGCGGCGGGTCAAGGTCTTTTCGATAGATTGACAGTCCCATTCCACAACTTGGCTCCACCTTGCTATTGTAACTTTCATAGGTGTACTTGTCGGCATTTGGGTGGTGTAGCCTAGCTCAGTGGAATAAAGATGGAGTGGTAAATCTTCCCCACCTACTCCTTCACCTTTCCAACCCCATATCTTGGGGTCAAACTTCAATTCCTGAATAGTTGTACCCTCAGCAAACACCTGACAAGTCCAATTGCCTTCTTCATCACAAGCTTCCCAGACACGAACTTGGGATAGGATGGCGTTTAACGACGGGTGAATTTGTTCACTGATTTGGATCAACTCCTTAGGTTTGTCTGTCCTGATCCCCTCCCACTATTGAAATTCTCTTTTTTCATTTGTCTCTGTCCCCGTTAGCTTCCAGAACGAAGGGGCAGGGTCAATGTTGCGAGAGATGTACCAGGTACCGGAGGGGTCAACACCCTCAGGGCTTATTAAAATATCCTTCCATTGCATAGGAATAACTCGAATTAACTCTCAGATTGTTAATCTTTTTTCCACGTACCAGACTGGGCCCAGCAACTCTCGCAGTGTGAGGAGGATATCCATTGACCTTCAAGCACAGTCCAAATATCACAAATTCTTAACACCCCTTTTTCTATCCAGTTCCTCCCAAAGCTACTGTGAGATGAGTCTGCAGTAAACCAGTTGTTGTCCAGTTTGTGTATTTGTGGATTCTCAAAGACGGGTTGAAGTAGAATTTTTGCTTTAGTAGAGGGATTAGTACATGAGTTGGGCTTCAGTCTTTTCCAAGCCGATATGACATCTTTCCAAAACTCTGATTCAATCTGGCGGTTCTGATAAGATGCCAAGAGAAAGCATGTCCAGACTTCCGCTGGACAAGACAGATTTCATTCTGTTGGCAGAATGAGTTCTGCTAAGGTAATCCAATGTGACTCTTTTGGTGAACAAATGTCTTTGATTGCCCACCGAGCCAAATCGCGATCCCCTTACGTTGTGGGTCAATTAGACCAAGACCTCCTTCCTCCTTGGGGAAACACAACAAATCTCATGCAACTTTTGACATAAAACCCTCATCTTCCGCATCATATTGTTTCCAAATGAACTTTGCAGCCCTACGCCGTATCAGCGAGCACAGATGCCTACCTAGTGGTCTAACAACAACTACGAACCAGAACAGAGAAAAAAATACATTATTTATTACCAACACTCTACCAAAGATGGAGAGGTGGGGGGTTCTACCCAAGGTTGCAACCCTCTGTAGAAAGCGTTGCAACAGAACTCCCTCCCGATCCACAGTACACGACAACAAGGAGACTTGAACCCCAAGGAATCTTTTTGACTGATCAGATGCTATCCGCTTCATTCCCCTGTTCGCGATTAGAGCAAGAACTTTATGGAGGAAAAATATTGATTTAACCCAGTTGACTGATGCCTCAAAAAGTTCCGAGTATTCATCTAGACACTCTTTCAAGGCGTTCATCGAAAAGTGGGAGTTCTCAGATATGGCAAAAAGGTCGTCTGCCAAGGCTTTGACCTTGCATTGGGAGGCACCTGCGTTCAACCCCTTAATCCATGGGTTTGAGCGTACATTACATAGTAGATTCTCCATTAGAATTACAAATAGAAGAGGAGCCAAAAGACAACCCTGACGAAGAGATATAGTCAAAGGAAGGATGTAGAGACATAGCCATTGCCCATTACTGAAGTCGTTGATAGAGAGTAGTACAAGACATCTATCCAATTGCATAAATTCTCACCGAAGCCAACATGACGCAGAGTAGTCAAGACATATGCACAGTTAACCCGATCGTATGCCTTTTCCAAGTCTAACATAAAAATTGTGGGATTTACCTATGAACTTTCTACCACTTCTAGAGCCTCAATGACCGTGACAATATTATCAAAGATTGACCGACGTTGAATAAAAGCAGCTTTTTGACAATCAAATTCAAAAGATATATACCTAACCGTCTAGCCAGAATTTTGGCCAGCAGTTTATAGGAGACATTCAAAACTCAGATAGGACGTCAGTTCCTAGTCTCTAATTTGTCTCCCTTCTTATATAATAACGAGATAATCTCATTTCTCATTCCCATTGATAGATTACCTCCTACTAATACCTAATTGTAGATATCTATCAGTTGATTTTTAATTACATCCCAAATGACTACGTACAGCTCAACAGGGAGGTCGTTATCTCCCGGGGCTTTGCCTCTTGCCTTAGCATTCAGTGCTTCTCATACCTCTTATGTGGATACAGGGCGATCCATATCCAACTTACCTTGGGTAGAGAGCCTCGTTACAAAATGATCCCAATGGTTCGAATCTTTCGATAGGTCGGTGGTAATCTCTTCGGTTGGTCTTCTGGAGGTCAGGATATCGTGATAGTACATTGCAGCATAGGTGCAAAGCTGAGTTTGTTCCCTGGCGATCGACAGTTCGTGATCAAATGGATGCATAAGTTCACCCATCGAGTGCGTTAGCCTTTTCAGCGTAAGTTTCTGGAAGGTTTCGCATGACATACGATCATAAACCATTATCCCCTTGATTTTTAAACGTTTTTTCCATGGATCAGATTTCTCCTATTGAAGGGTATCCCAATCTGTTAGAATTTTTCCTCTGACATGGCTCCTGACTAAGTTAGAGATGGGATGGAGGTTCATGCGGCCTTCTGCATATTTTAGTTTTCTAATTAGCTATGCCTCTTTATTCTTCCTTTCAACTGCCAAAATACGGGAGAATATGCTTACGTGCTTTGAGAAGATGCGAGAGTCTGCATCCCACCATGCATCAAGCAACTACCTATCAAATTGAAACTCAGACCAAGTAGTAACCTCATTCAGCCACATCTAAACCAAATCACAAAAACGTAAGTACTCTGACCATCCTAAGTTCATTCCATATAGATAGTTTGTGAATCTTTTAAGTCTTTGAACCCTTATTTTCTTCTTACATAAGACATAGAGCTGGACCATTCGCTATGGAAACAATGCCCAGTTTGCCTTTAAGATATACACGAACAGGTTGCACAATAACTTCTCTCTTCTTTTGGGCAGATGACTAGGCCATTCGCCATGGAAACAATGCCTAGTCGCCCTGAGTTGTTTAATATCCAAAGTTTAATATTTCTCAGACTTTGTTTTCAAAAGAAAAGGCAAATATGGGCAGAGGACTGAACCATTCAGAGTGGAAACAATGTTCAACTTGCCCAGACTATTTCTATTTATACTTTGTATTTTCCTAGGTTACCTGATCGGACGTCCGGGATCCCCCTGACCGTCCGGGGTTGTCCGATCGGACAACTGGTCGGACGTCCTCCTAAGGCAGCATGTCCGAGTCCGGAAAAAAAAAAAAAAAAAAAGTCCTTAGAAAAATCTGAAAAATAAGTATGTTATAGAAAGAAATAAACTGAACAACTTTTGCCTTGGAACCATACCGTAATTCGCTGCCAATTGTAAAATAAAAATAAAAATAAAATAAAAACTTTTTTTTTTTACTTTTTTCGTGCTTTTAATTGCTAAAAATGGAGTTGTCCGGACCCAGATGTCCAGGACTCCCCTGACTGTCCGCCCA
>BFEA01000529.1:404891-434028 GCA_003427395.1 Chara braunii | reverse complement strand
TTTTTTTCTTTTTTCTTTCTTTTTTTAACCACTAGTACCTTTGGCGCGTGGGAAAATAGGGAAAAGTGGACGTTTTCCCAAACTCCTAAAGTTTCTGAGGCAGGGCCCGACGACGGCTGCCATTGATAAATCTGATCGGCAGCCGTCGTTTCGCTTCGGCCCCCGAAAAGGTCGGAGGCCCGCTATTTTCCCACGCACCAAAGGTACAGTCCCTCCAGTGCTAGTGATGCTGTTGTGAGCAGACATCGCTAGCCCCTGGGGAGAGGCTCCGGAGGCCTCTTTGTTCTAGGTCTGTTTGAGAGAGAGAATTTTTTTTTGGTGCATTTATGGCACAGTGCCACAGTCAGAAAAGGAAGCTTCAACAGGGTCGGGAAAGGGTCCTGGCTGGTGCTTTATTCATGATGTTCATGGGACAGTGGACCCGGTTTCCAGCAGGTGGTGCTCCCCACCAATAGACATGAGCATTCAGCAGGTCTACTGTGGGGGAATGCTCATATCTTCTTTTTTTTCTTTTCTTTTTTTTTTAATGGGAACCATGCTCCAATCTATTTGTGGGGGCCCTTACAATGTGAGAATTTGTAAGTGGATGAGAGAAAGGAGGAGCTGAGGGGGGCGCATCGCGGCTGGGCGAGTTTAGCGCTAGAGCACTCTGCTCCGAACCGTCGCGGGTGACGGAGTTACCACGGTAACTCCTCGCCACTACTTCGTCGCCACCTCCGCCATCGCTGACAGAGAGCGAGAGGTCCTACCTACTCACGCATGGCGAGTACCGACATGTCGGCAGGTACCTCGTCGAAGCAGGCTAAGCCCAGTAACCCCAGCTACTCAGCCATAGCTAGCATTTATTATGGTTTCTCTCATTATTATATCAGCGATAGCTTCTCTGGTGTGGCCTGGCTAAGCAGGTAAAGGTTCGGTTTCCCGTAATTGATTCTTGGTGGCTGAGAAGGGAATCGGACAAAGGGTTTCCTAGTACGTAGTAGGCTGGAAGGAGGCGATAGTCAGGGGGCGATGGTGGCTCTGCGACATCCTCTCCAACCCTTCCTGCCTCGACTCTAGGAAGGTCGTTTTCCGGAGTTTCGAGGTGCGCTCTTCTACTTTCACGGGCGATGGTTTCACTATGGTAAGGTTACAGGGTTTGCAGTAATTCTCTGCCAAGAAGGGGTTAGTTTTGCGCCTTCTATCGCGATCTCTCGCCCGCTTCACACTGGGTGCTCTAGAAGTAGTTTCGCGTGACCTCCGGATCTTGGCACACTGGATAGCGGGTAGTGGAAGAGGTTCAAAGCTCTCGCACATGGCCGGGCGCTGACATCCTTCGAACGTGAAGTCTTTTTTTTTTTTTTTTTTTTTAAACAAATCCTGTGGCGCCAGGTAGGAGTGATGATACGAGCATGCACTCCTACCTGACTTATAGGGGCTCCATTCTATTGGTGGGGAGCTGCACCTGCTGGAAGCCGGGTCCAGCGTTCCATGAGAAACAATGAAGGACCGAGGTACAACACAAACTGGGAACTGGGCCCAGCGTCCCTTCTGATCAGTGCCAGTGGGAAATCTGCAACTGAGTGTTGAGTCTTGTGCCTCTTCACCCTGAGAGTGCGCCAGATATACGTATCTTCCTAGCACTTAATCACATTTGTTCTTGAGAAAGGCTGACCCCAACATTCACAGACAATGCAAGGGATTTTCCAGATCATTCATACGCATATCACGACCTGGGAACTAAGTAAAGGTTCGAGAGAGGGAAGGGATCAGGGAAATCTGACAGAGGTCTTAAAGGCACAGTAGGATCAACGTTGCTCCAGTCATTGAAGGCCAGGCTGTAGTTCCTTGGGATCTCCTCTTGGGCGTTCTCTTTTGTTCCTTCCCACTTCACCCGTCCCAATCTCCCTCCCTGGTCCCCTACCAGTTCTGATTGAATGTTTTAATATGATGCAATATTTCTTTTTCTAGTGACAGAAATTGTAATTTTTCCTTAAGGGACTCCCATTTGATAGTGATCTTTGATTGGATCTGTTGTCTGATAGTATCAATGAATTCAAGGCCATCTAGGCAAGCACCTTTCATTTCATGAGTACACCTTCGTAACCAGATCACCCACATGACCGCTCGCATTCCGATTGTGAATAAGTTCAGAGTGAAATCATCTTCCTGGTTCGGATTCGAGGATTCCAGGAGGAGTCTTCCAATTCCAGGGCCAAGGGAGGGGTGTTCCTAACTGGCTCCAAATCATATCCCACCATCGCCATAGCTAAATTGAGCCTGGGCATTGCAAGAAAATATGTTCTAAAGTTTCCGGATGGGAAGCCTGATTTGCAGAACTTACACCAGGGAAGGGTTATTCCTTTTCGTTCCAATGATGTTCTATCGATGATCCAGTCGTTTGTAGGGAGACAGCGATGGGCAATTTGCCATTGCAGCGACGCTACTTTAGTTGGTCTGGATTTAATAGAGTGGAATCACTTAATAGAGTGCAATTCTTCTTTACTTACGTTTAGATGCCTCATCCAACGATCTTCTATTTTGTCTTTTAAGTTTATCTTAGGACGAAGCATCCTATAGGTAGACTTCATTGACAGGGTGTGAAGTGTCCTTACGTAAGAACGCCCTGTACCATTTGAGGAGGACCAGATTCAGCAGACCGGATCTAAAGAGAGATGAGAGATGGGTGTGTCTGGTTTAAAGGCAAACCAACTTTCCTTAATCATAAGGACCCTGATCCTGAAAACTCTATTTGCTTTGACCCACCCCTTGTGCTCTTCTGATCTCGCCTTGAGGAAACCATCCTCCCCTAGATCAAAGATAGATATAAGAATATCCCCCGTGTTGCAAACTTCAATTACATTTCCCACTATCCCTTGTTGATCGATGATGGAGACCCAGTCATTTGGGATAAGTTTCGGTCCATTTCTCAGGATTCTAACCCAGTCTAGCGGAATTATATCAATTAATTGTTCTAAAGTTTCCTTCTGATAATGACAATATCTTAATCTCTCATGGAGGGTTGACAAATCAATCCAGTCCGTGTTCTCAACGTTCCAGATGTATCTAATGCGTGTGACTTCTTTCTTGATCCATCCTTTCCATGGTGAGTCCGAACAGTTGAGGGTGCACCCTTGAGAATCTCTGATAAATGTATTGTTAAACAATGGTTGTTGGCAAATCTTTTCTCATCTCTCATGAGCTATCTTGTCTGGGAGAGGCAATTTCCTCCAATTTTTAATTAAGTTCATCCAAAATGGGTCCCTGGCAATATCTTTCCTGACTTCTTGTCGGTCGGACAGTTATAGACAGTGGGGTTCTAATGTGGTGCTCCTTGGAAGCGACCAGGAACATTTTTCCAACCACATGAGTGGATCTACCTCCTCTGAAGTGGGTGGAGCTAGTCTTCTGATTTGCTCACCTTCCTGTTTACTTCAAGGGGTCCGGGGATTGAATAAGAGGTGTTTTAACCATTGAATGGACAGGGCCATAGCCTGGGTAGCGGGGTCTAAGATGCCTAGGCCACCTCTGGCTTTGGGCTGGATTATAAAAAGTCATGCCACCCTTAGTGTCATCGTAGAGTTAATGAGGCTGCAGTATCGAAAGTTTCTCAATCGATCGAAGGTGATAAACTGATAATGGAAGGTGAAGTGATGCAGGAGGTAGGACACTCTCAGGGTTACTCCTAAGTCCTGACGTTGGAGAGGTGGTTAACGACAAACAGGGCAAGAGATTTAAAGTAAATGAGTCGCTGGATGCGATAAAAGAAAGGTGGTTGAAGGAACGGACCGTTATCTTCATCTTCCAAGATGAATCAAGGAATTTGGCTCGGGGAGTGAAGGAGGATTTTGTGAGAGCCTACGAAGATGGGTGGTTCTCAAAGCGCTTGTTCAATCCGGAATCGGAAGTGAGGAGGGGTAGGATCAAACTTGAAGGTCCTAACGTTATCTCGTACGTAGCTAAGGCAGTAGAAGTAGCAACCTGGTTGGTACAAAAGGGATCTACGTTGCTCAAATTAAAATGGAAGGAATATCTAGTGACTTTCAAACCCTGGATGACCAAAACAGAATTGAAAGAGTTGAGGTTGAAAGATGCAGAGACAAATTTTTGGATTGTTGCTCTTAGGGTGCCGTTAAATGCCATGTATTACCTTCCAAATGTCGCGGAAGGCCTGATTGGAGGTGTGAAGCTGCACTGAAGCACATACATGCCTCTGAGGTTGACCGATATCGTCCGAAGCTGGTGAACATGAAGATTGATGTGGAGCCTGAAGCAAGATTTCGAGTGGAAGACACCTTGACGATTGAATCCCCTAAAGGGGAGATGTGGAAGGTCAAAGTGGTGACTACATACTCGGCCTGGTGTCGGAAATGCCGTTGGTATTTCCATACTGAGGACGTCTGTACAAGGAATGTGACTGTTGATCGGCTGCGCCGTCAGTGGGTAAACTCAAGACTCCCTCGACAAGATACTGGGACGGTTTCACCTGTAGAGAATGTTGCTCCACCTCTTGCTGCAACGTCAGTGGCCAGAAATCTTTCGACACAACAGAGATCGACTGAGGAGGGAAGATCGTCACAGAGGATTGTCTCTCTTCAACGAGGTACTTCGGCGCTCCATGAGGATCGGTCTCACCCATCACACACTGGAAGAGGGCAACCAATCTTGGGCACGGTCTCACTTGCACAAGGTCCTTATGGCATGCCTCAATCGGGCAGTCCGGATCCATATAACGCGTCCTATCCTACTATCATCCCCCAACCCCCCCCTCCTTGATGCCTCCATGGTCGCAACCCTCTCAGAAGCGAGACCCCTTCCACTGAGAGGGTTGCGACCATGGAGGCATCTGCTCACTCTCCTCCCCCACACCCACAAGTGAGACCCTCTCCTTTTGACAGAGTTCCCCGGTCTTCCAATCCTCACAGGATAGGATTCCAGTATGGTGGAAAGATCAGACCGATAGGACATGTAAACCAATGACAAGCATACTCAGTACGGCCTCAAGGCCAAGACTCAAGAGCCCAACACCGGGAAGAGTACGAGGTAGGAAGAGACGGAGAGGGCCAGCATCACTCTCCACTACGAACAAGTCCATTTCCAAAGGGAAGGAGATCAGAGGTTGAGGGCTCGATTGGGAAGGTGGCAGAGGGGAGAGCAGAAAAATCCTTGTTTTCGACGTCCTCCAAGTGGAGGATGGTGATGGGAAGCAAGCTAGTGGGTGATGATGTGGCCAGATTAGACACAACCTGGGGCGAGGGTGAGGGTTTATACGTTGAAGCTTCATAATCTTCAACTGGCAGCTCAACGGGATCGCACAGAAGGAGAGGGACAGGCGCAGGGGCTAAACAGGGAGGTCAATACAGAGGCAATCCACTATCAGGGAAAGGAAGTAGGGTACGAGAATAAAGACAATGTAGAAAGGAGGATAATACCCTTGGTTTGCTCAAGAGGGAAGGACTCAGTGTTCTTCCTAGGGATGACAGATGAGGCGGCCAAGCGAAGACCCTATCTCCAATCGAAATTGTTACCCACACGAAGAAGTTGTACGGTGATATTTTTCCACTGAGGATTATTCCTAGGTCAATGATGATAAGCCTAATCATTGGGTTACAAGACAAGACATATAAACGGTATTTCCCATTGATGGATGCTAGAATAGATTCCCCCGCTATCGACGCTCTCTCGCAAGGAGTAAATTGGTTTCAGCTCGATGCCGTTCATGAAAGGAATAACCACGAGTCGGAATCAATCGCAATTAAGACAAAGATCTCAACTTTGGTCTTGCTGAATGTAAACGATAAGCTTATAGTCTCATAGAACCTGCACTCTCACCTTTTGGCAAGCTCGTTAGCTGAGGCATGGCGCTCTCCAACACAATCCAGTCAATCGAGGAACTCAAGAAAATTCAGTCCCATGCTAAAATCACCGCAAGTGGACCAGGCAAGGTGGGCGGATGAGGTTCAACCGATTGGCCTCGCCCATATCCAAGAGCAAGGGGAAAAAAACGCTCATTATGGTCAAGGTGAAGTGCACCGTGTGGAATATCAGGGGAATGGGGGAAACAACTAACATGGAGGAAAAAAAGAGGATCAAGAGTTGGATGTTCTAGGAAAAAAATAGACTATTTGTGTGTCCTGGAATCTAAGTTAAACGAGGAGAAGCTCTCAGCGTTGGGCCGCTCACCGATTGGTGGGATGGTCCACAGGTTTGGTCGCCTGCACAGGGGACTAAGGGAGGGGTAAGCATTCTCCTTCATCGGAAGTGGCAGTCGCAAGTGGTTGATTATGAGGCTGACCTGTGGGGTAAATGACCATGGATCCACCTTTGTCTAGGTCAATAGGACTGGGTGATCATGTTTGTGTATGCCCCGACAGAATTGCAGGCCCCTAGTGGTTTCTTTGAGAAGCTTCAGACAGTCGTTCCCCCAACAGACCGATTATTCTTGATAGGGGATTGTAACATTTCCTCAGATGAAGAGTTTATCATTCACATGGTAGAGGACCTGCAAAATCAGGCGCATAGCATTCACAACTTTGACATCCTATCTTTAATGTCAAGCGACGCTGGACCCGGTTTCCAGAAGGTGCATCTCCCCACCAATGGAACGGAGTCATACGCAGGGTACGTGGAGAGGGTGTCTGCTCTTATCAGCACCTCCCCACACCCAATCGCGATGTTTTCAAAAAAAAAAAAAAAGGTTTAGTTGGAAAGGGGTCTGCACGGGCGGAGCTTTGATGAAGCTGCCAAACAGAATTGTCATGTGATCCCATGGGAACTCCACAGTTGTAAGGTGGTGTCAGACGACCGTCCAACACTGCCACATTTGTTGCGGCATTGGGCAGTAGAGCAAATAGTGCTCCAAGTCAGCAATCTGTTGTTGACTGGACTACCCACAATAGGAGCAAATGGGCAATAACTTCCCTCTTTTTTTTTCTTTTTTTTTTCCTTCAAAGTCCGGGGTGTTGTAGAGGCCAAGGACCAGACCCGTGGTGTCGAGCGCATCGATCCGGCACTGCACAGGGCAGCGCGGGACCCTCTCGGCCGCGTCACGCAGGAGTCGGTCTAAATCCTCGTCGCGAATATACATGGAGTTTCCGCAAGCCGCTCCGGCCGAGTGCGCCAGCCATACCTCTCGCGAGCCCCTACGACAGGATAGGGCCTACGCGAGCATGACTTACCTCCACCTTACGGGAGTTGTCACCTCCCTCCGGTGGGCATATCCCCGTCGAGGTGTCAGTCCACAGTACGAAAGTTGATCAGTTGCAATCGCAGAGGTGGACCAACCGAGGTCGTTTCTCGTTCGCTGTAGCATAGGGGGTACGCACGGTATGACACCTCTATCGGACCCGCACGTGAACCGACATCTTGGGGGGTTGAGGTCCCAAGCGCGACTTGTCGCCGGTCGACTAGGACGCATCCCACGCATCACGCGCACACCACTCTAAGAACATAAAAATAAAAACACACACACATAAGCACGTACATATACAAACGACAGAGGACAAACAACGCGACAACACTCCTAGTCACCCATAACTCTCTGATGTGGAAATCGGATAGGCGTCGCGCGCGAAACTTAGTATAAAACCGAGCGGACGCAGGGCTAACTCATATCGACTCGCAATGCAAGCATACGCAAACAGTCGCAATGATGGCGTACTACGTAGTACCCATACTCATGCGGTCCTCGTTAATCTCGAGGGTCGCATTCGATACTCAAGTGTCGGCTGACACGCACCTTGAGAGATTGATCTCTCGATGTTGGATAGCCGCCAAGTGTGGTTGAAAACCACACCCTCTTCTGCACCCTGCGGAGAGTGGGTGGTACACAGGTTCATACCTGTGGTGACAATCGTCATTTATGGCCCTGGAGACCAACTCCATCATCCAGGGTTTGGAAATAAGTCAAGGGGTTTGACTTTGACGGCTGCCACGGACTACAACGTCCAATTATAAAAATTAATAAGCAAAATTAATCAATAAACAAACATCCCAATCCTCATATATCAAATCATGACTCGAGATAAACAACAAAAGAAGGGAAAAACATAAACCTATCAGGTGTGCAGATCGTGCGACACATGGTTGTCCTTCTCACTACCTCCAAAGTATGACCCATATACCAAGCTCTAAAATACTAACCAACATAAAACGCAGGCACACACAATAGCCGCATTGCCATACACCAATGTGATCAACTTTACTGTTCCCTGTAACTCACACCACGCCTCACACACTTAAGGCTCAGTCATAGTCAAACTTTCCATAAATCTCGTAAATTCTTTATAATGGTCATTTAAAAGAAGTCCGGTTAAAACCCTCAAAGAAACATATCAAATCTCCGGGCTAAGGCAATCAAGTAGAGGCACAAGTGTAAGCAAAGTTGTGTCGTGAGTCGACGAGTCGGCGATCAACTAACCGAACTGTTATCACTGATAACAGAAAATGGTCCTCGTAGGATCAAGCTGAATCTAGTCCAAATCCTGGATTGAATGTCCAAAGAAGACCTGTATCATACGACAGGTCAATGTCCAAACTAAATCGTTAATGTATGGAGATCAAATCCCCATGACACGTTCTTACTCAAGACTCTCCTGATAGTCAAGCCTAGGTCTACCTCTAAGCCAGTGCCCAAAAGAAAGGTAGACCTATGGCAGAATCTCCCCCATAAAGAGTGGATCGCCAGAGTCGTCACCTGTCAAAATATAATCTATCTCATCTAAAATAAGAAAATTTCGGCAGTGTTTTCCGTAGAAAAAGTTCCTTTCCAGAATTTATACCAGCCTAAATATGAAAACAGAAATAATTTTTAACCTTTCAAAGTCAAATTTTGTCTAACTCCCTGAATTAGCAAAAATTTGGGCAGCACTCCCTTTAGAAAGGTAGGCTTCCCAGATTTATACTAAGTCAGAAATGAACTCAGAAACAAGACATGAGCTCAACTAAGATAAAATCTAATGAACTCCTTAGATTTGTAGAATTTTCGGCAGCGCTTCCCGTAGAGAAAGCGTTATTCCAAGATTTATAAAGAGCTAAGTTCAGAATTTAAAATGACTTTGACTTCTCAAGGTCCAATTTTGTCTAACTCCTTAAATTAGCAAAAATTTGGGCAGCACTCCCTTTAGAAAGGGGGTGTTCCAAATTTTTACTAAGTCAAAGAGTCAGAAAAGTTGAACCCTGAAAAAAGACAAAATCTGACTAACTCCTTGGGTTTGTAGAAATTTCGGCAGCGCTTCCCGTAGAGAAAGTGACTTACCAAGATTTATACAAGACCAAGTATAAATAAAAGATCCCAGAAAATGCAGAAATTGAAACTAACTCCTATGACTCTAACACGTGGCGAGCAGCTAAAGCGACTACCTATCAAACTGAAACTCAGACTAAGTAGTAGTCGCACTCAGTTACATGCAGGCCAAACCACAAAGGTAGTACTCTCACCATCCCCAAGTTAACTTAACAAACAATAGTTCATAATCTTCCAGGTGATTTAACCCTCTATACCCTGCTTACATAGGACATTGAGTTTGGTCATTCATCTTAGAAACAATGCCAACTCTCTGCCTTACTTATACACGAACATGTTGCACAACTACTTCTCTCTTCATTGGGCATATAACTAAGTCATTCGTCTTAGAAATAATGCTTAGTCGTCCTGGTCTGTTTAAATAAGCAAGTTATATATAATTCTCTGAACTTAATCTTCTAAAGCGAGAATATGACTGAGCTATTTGTCTTAGAAACAATGCTCAGCCTGCCCAAGTTACCTTCAGTTATAGCTCTTAGTTATACTCTCTTGATTTGTGATAAGGCTATAGTCAGATCATTCGGCTTAGAAACAATGTTTGACTAGCCTTGTTCTCATAAACATATAGATATAGAGTTGTAAAAAAATCATATTCTCTTGTTCACATTATAATCCCGTGGCTTCAGACTTAGACCATTCATCTTAGAAACAATGTCTAGTCTTTGGTCTGAACTCCCCTCATAACAAAACAAGAACTTAAACCCCTTCAATCAGGCAGACCCTCAGAAATGAACACAACAACCAGGCCATTCATCTTCGAAACAATGTCTGACCCTTCATAAAACAATCAAATAGATGCAACCCCTTTTCTTCATCTGCTTTCAGACAATCAATAAAACTGAAACTTAAGGTTGTGCACTCATTCCTTTGCTTAGTCTGGGTTATGTCCTGAAAGTCAAACCCAATGTCAAATATGGGGTGCATGCAACATACTCAGTCAACGCATAGAGAGAAGTACAGATAGGGGTTAAAACTGGGTTTATAGAAGGAAAGCGAAACCTTTACATTTCAGTTTCCTGCCTCCAGAATTCCTCCTGAGTTCCGGCAGAGCTCCCGCAATCGGTGGGTGGACTCCCCACTGAGTCTTGCTGCGGTCCTACGGGTTGCAATCTCGCCTGCCACCTTCCTCTCAGAACAAGATTAGACTTAGAATTAAAAAAGCAGAATGAGAGGTTTTAGACTCTCGAGATACAGGAGGGGGACAAACTCAACTCCCGGGAGAGGGCCTTGATACCTTCATGCGCCTGAGGACCCCGCAATGGTGGCCAAAACACGTAGCCGCTGATCAACTGAAGTCAGACCATCAGTTGTTGACTCTTTGACGACCTCCAAATTGCAAGAGTAAACCCTTTACAAACATGATCATGCCACCCGTCCCACTATCTCGGTCTCAAACAGCACCGTCACTGCATAATAATGCCCACCCCCCTCATCCTTTATTAGAATGTTGACGATGCGTAACAACATACAACAAAACACAGTTTACTCAGTCAACTGCAGTTAAACTGCCTCTCATTGACTCCTCGGCGGTTCTCCCGATTCCCAGCATAACCACTTCTCTGAGTCAAAGTGCTTTACCTTAGGCCGGCCGCCATCACGTAGCCCTTCGAGACGCATGTAACTTTACGAAATCCCAACAACATATCGCGTACACAACTCTCGCGTGCAACTGCGAGGTGTTATAGTAGTATATAATATTAGTCTAACCACATTGTCACGCCATGCGCAGCGATGCACTGCAACTAGCAACAACCGAAACACGAAGGGCAGCAAATGGTGATAGAGCAGCAGTAAGCCCAACTCAATTGTGAGCTCCTTCTCAAGTAGCAGCAACGGCACCGCACTAGCTTTCAAGGTCCGTTATCTACACGTGGACAGACTATAATAGTGGTGGTTTCCAGGATCGGAGGTTGCAGTCTTTCTCTATCGACCACTGCAACCTTGTCGTGGCCAGAGCTGTCGACGACAACACCTTGATGGCGATCGTGGCCTATGCCCCAACTGATAACACTTAACCTGACGATAACGAACACAACTATACAGGCAAAGGGCCACTACGCAGGCGATTACCACCATAGATATGACTGCCAAGGCAAAGACGCTCCTACCAGCCTACGCCACTTGCTTCCTGCTTCGGTATCCCGTCCTCGCTAGCCTGCATAGGCTCACCCTCGCGCTCAGCCGCATACTGAGTACTCAACCCGCAACCAAACCTTTCGTAAGGATCCATCAATCATCAGGTAAGTTTTCAGCTCTACGGCTATCTCCCTCGTTAGGATGAGCAACACACCGCCCACCGGTAAGTCTCCAACATTGCATTTGCTCCCACGCTACTTTTATCAATAGAAGGAGCAAAATTTTGGATGAATCTTCTGCTAAAATAAGAGTAGATTCATCGTCGTTTTTCAGCCTCCTCATCCCGACGCAACTCCTATTTTTCATATCTCAAGACCTAGCCACTAACATCTAAAACTAACCTCACAATCTACTTTGTAGCGTCCCAAAACCCCATAGATGGATCTTTGCTTGCTCGATTTTGCCAAGGAACGAGTGAATCACCTGTTTTTTCACCTCACCATCTCCGCTTTCTCTCGACACCTCCGC
Source organism: Chara braunii (assembly GCA_003427395.1). Taxonomy (NCBI): domain Eukaryota; kingdom Viridiplantae; phylum Streptophyta; class Charophyceae; order Charales; family Characeae; genus Chara; species Chara braunii. Next base: position 422,141 of record BFEA01000529.1, on the reverse strand, counting down.
GCGGTACTTTTCTCTACTAACTCCTATCTTACTAACCTAACACTAAAACTAACTCTACCAATGGGTTTGCACCATCTAAAAACCTCTTAAACGAATGCTCCCTCGCTCGTTTTTATCAAGAAACGAGCGAGATCTTCATCTCCCCATACGGCCATATCCGCTATCGCGAAGGTCCCTCGCACGACTCTTTCCTACTAACTTTCCTTTTACTAACCCTTCAGCAAAACTACTTTCGTCATTCATCTCGCCCTACCTCATAACCCCAATTTCGACTCTTTCCCCGCCCGATTTCATCAAGAATCGGGCGGTTTCTGCGTTTTTCCGCTCCCTCCTGCCTACGCTTGTTTCCACCATAACTAGCTTCCTCTTACTGCGCGCGCACCTGACTCATATTTCCGTCCGGGTTCACCCTTTCCTGTCCACTTCACCTTCATAGTCCTAGCGCCCGTTCCTTCTGCGCTATCGCCCCGCTCCCTGTTTTCCTCCGTTCTGCTCATGCCCTCTGCACTTCGTCCGCTACTGCAAAGCTCTGTAGCACTCCGCCTTTCCTCAATGCTAGCTCCTCCTCTCTGCGTTGCTCCAATCCTCGAATGCACCCGGTGCAGCTTCGCATCCCGGTTCATCCGGCCTTCTTCCCTCCTGCCTACGCTTGTCGCCTGCTCCCACTGTGTTCGCTACCCGCAGCGCTATCTGCTCACTGCCGCCTGGTGCCGCCCGACTTTGCCCATCGCTCCCCGCCTCATTTACTTTCCCCACTACATCACCTCCTGAATGCACCCTGCCTAGCTTGGCTCCCCGGACTCATACCATCTCCCCACTGCCTCCTCCCCCCGCCCCGATCGATACTGCGCGGCGTGCTAACTTCCAATCCCATCGTTCGGTATCGAAGGATACAGGCAGCAGGCTGACGGTCGAGAAGTCGCAATCCGCTAGGGAGCGTGGATCAACTCAACTGACAAATTAGTCAGCCCCGAGGACCGACCTTCACCACTATGCGGTGAGTAGGAAGGCGCGGCCCGCTGCTACGCCTGCAGTATGGGCCTTGGTAGCGGTGCGTCCTGGTGCGGATCTTGGTGGTAGTAGCAAATATTCAAATGAGAACTTTGAGGGCCGTGGTGGAGAGGGGTTTCCTGGGACCAGCCGCGGGACAGCTTGAGCCACCCAGCCAATGTTGCGGCGGCCTCCCACTGCCGTCCCTAGCCCATTGTGCTAGAGCACAGTTCACCATTTTTTCGTGGCCCAACGGGCACGCTCACACTTAAACCTCTCACAGCAGATGGGGGTCAGTGGGTCGGGCACCCGCGTGCCACCCCGGTCCCTTCCGCCTTGTGGGCTAATTTACCCACTGGCTAGCATGCACATTGGACTTCTCGGCCTGACTTTAAAGACAGACGAAATAGACGACTTTTGCCTAGCATCCTGGACACGCGCTGTCGAGGGCATCGGTCCGGCACCACACGTGGCAGCGCGGGACCCTCTCGGTCGCGTCACGCAGGAGTTGGACCAACCTTGTCGTGAACACACAAATGGAGCTTCCTTGGGCCGCTCCGGCCGAGTGCGCCAGCCATACCTCTCGCGAGCCCCTACGACAGGATAGGGCCTACGCGAGGCACAACTTACCTCCACCTTACGKSACCTSCMTTCGGTGGGCGTATCCCCGCCGAGCTACTAGTCCACAGTACGAAAGCTACTCGGTTGCAATCGCAGAGGTGGACCAGCCGAGGGCGTTTCTCGTTCGCTGTAGCATAGGGGGTACGCGCGGTAATACGCCTGTCGGGCCCGCACGCGAGCCGACATCTTGGGGGGCTGAAGTCCCAAGCGCGGCTCGACGTCGGTCGACTAGGACGCATTCCACACACCACACGCACACTTACTTTACGACACAAAAATAAAACATACACACACACGAAAACGACACAACACAAACACGTGACAACGCTCCTAGCCCCTTGGTAACCAACCCATAACCTCCCGACGCGGAAATCGGATAGGCGTCGCGCGGGAGTCTCATTATAAAACCGCGCGGACGCAGGACTAACTCATATCGACTCGCAATGCAAGCGTACGCAAGCAGTCGCAATGATGGCGTACTATATAGTACCCATACTCACGCGGTCCCCGTTAATCGCGAGGGTCGCATTCGACACTCAAGTGTCGGCTGATACGCGCCTTGAAGGTTAGTCTCTCGGCGCTGGACAACCGCCATGCGCGGTTGAAGACTACACCCTCTTCAGCACCCTGTGCAGAGGGGTTGAGTAGACAACTTTAGGTTGTCGTGGCGGTCGAACATCAAGGGGKTTGACTTTGACGGCCGCCACAGACTATAACGTCCAACCATGAAAACGCAAAAAGGAAACTCACTCCAACCCCCATTAGTTGATGGCCCTTCTAAAATGGAAAGGGGGTGGATAAGCCCAAACGATGCGCGCGCGGAGGAGGTCCGGTATCCTACCCATAGGCTACCCGGCGTCCGGGATAATGAGGCCCGTACACGGACTCCCAAAGGCTAACCGGGACTAGTCCTCCGCCCACGTGCCGCTTCACGTTACCAAGACCACAAGTTTACTGGTCGTGACGCGCTCGTGGTCTCGCCGCCTGACTCATAACTCTTTTAGTGCGGGATGCAACGAGTGCCGCGCGCGAGCCTAGTATAAGATCGCGAGGGCGCTGGACTTACACATACTATCTCGCTATGCAGTTCTACGGGAATAACCGCGATGATGGTGCATTATGTAGTGCCCACACCCAAACGGCCTACTCTGAGCCAAAGGGTCATCTTTCGACGCTCAGGCGTGGGCTGAAACGCGAGCCAATGGGGGTAACCCTTTAGTGCGTGCAAAACCGGCCTGAGGGTCTTTCCGTTTTCTGCACCCTGAGGTGTCCCAACGGGTGTGGGGCAAGACGGCCCCCAGGGGCTCCGGTCATCGAGATGCCTGTCTCAACTGGGCCTGGCAGTCCTCCTAGTCGTGTGCCCTGTATCGGATCTGCCTCGCCAACGACCTCTCCGCCCTCCGTGTCCAGAGGGGCAGCATCTGCATCCACTCCTCCTGCCCAGTCCCCTGGTCGCGCATATACTGCTCATAGGCCGAAATGAACTCCTCCGCATTGCCTTCCTCCAATCGAATAGGCAATTCATCCGGTCCCATCGACGAAGCCCTCAGCATCTGCATCCTCGCCTCCACATCCTGCTATGTCAACGCCTCCTCTCGAATGTGCGCAATAGGCTCCTCGAAGCGCCCAACTCCCCTCAGGTGCCATATCCTCTCCAAGGTAGACCAGCCCTCCCGTGCCGCATGTGCCTGGTAGGAGTCCAGAAAAGCTCTATCTTACCGTCGTCGAAGGTAGGCGTAGACTCCCTCCAAGCCGGTCTGTGCGAGTCATCCCCTCTTGATGCTCCCTGAGGCCCCTGTCGTGGCCGCGCGCCCCTCTCGCCCCTCTGGATGGTCGTCTTCGAAAAGTCAGACCTGCACAATAGGCAAGAGAAAGCAAGCAGGCACACAACAAGGTTAGCCCTCGGTTCATCAAGTTTTTATAACAATACATGCCTTTTTCTACTCCCTCACCTGTCCTGACCATAACATGCGATACCTCAAGGACCAGTCTACTCTGAGAAAGGTAGAATTCTTTACCTATTCCCTGGCCACGAACCTCTTCAGCCTGGTTCCTGATACCCAATCTTGCCAGCCTGTCCCGTCCAGCTCCTCGATCTGATAGGCCCCAAATTCGCCGCATCGCAATATTCTATAGGGGCCCAACCATCTCTTGTCAAGCTTCCTCGACAATTGCTTTTCCAAAGAGGAGTCATATAATAATACGACATCCCCTACTGCCAATGGCTCCTTTCTTACTCGTGCCATCTGGTCCCACCTCATCTTATCTTCCATACGACTCCTCTCCACCTTACCAGCTCCTTTCTTCGGCCGCCCCCACTTGCCGTGCCCGAATATCGAGCAGTTCTTCGAAAGACAGTTTTACCTCCAAGTCCTGGCGCCTCCACGTCTTCATAAAGCTTTCTATGGGAAAGGTGGCATGCCTCTCGTACCATAGCGTGGCTGGCGCGTACTTGGTAGTCCTCTTTACAGTAACATTCTCCACGAAGAACGTTGCCCGTAGGAACTTCGGCCACTGACCAGGTTTGCCCACTGTCCACTTAGCCAGGAGATTCGTGATGGTACTGTGCCCCCTCTCCACAGGAGCGTTCGCTTGAGGGTGTGCGGTCGTAGTATAGTTGGCCACTACGCCGTACCCTGCAAGCAACGTCCTCACCTCATTGCAGGTAAACTCTGATCCTCGATCCATCACGAACTCCCTGACAAAAGGGCATCGCAGGTAATACTCCTCATTGAAGTTCGCCAAAACCGGCCAGTCTTCGTCCGGATAGCTCGTCCGTCCACAAATCCAGTAAGGTTATCCCGTGCATCGAAGATGTAGTTACACCCATTCTCCCCTGCTGGCATGAATAATAGGTCCAGGTGTACGACCGCACCCACTTCCCTTTCTAACCTTGGGTGTAGGGGTTCTCCAGGGCTTTGCGCTGACCTTTCTTGGCAAGGTATACAAGACCGACAGTATTTGATAACCATCGTCGGCATCCCGTCCCAATGGTAGAGCTCGCTTATTTTCGCGCATGTGGCACCCACTCCTCTTTGCCCCCCTGCTGTACCATCATGTATGGTCGCTATGATATCAATTTGCCGGTTTATCCCACATACAATCCTCTTGGGGTTCCCGACCTACCGCTTTATAAACAAGTGGCCGTCTCTTACCACATAGAGGTGCCTCATTTTCTGTGCCTTGGCACTCGCATCTCTATCCCTCATCTCACATGATAGGAGCAACCCCGATTCCCGGTAGATCCCATCGTACTCCTCCGCCCGAAACACCTCCTTGATTTTTCCTTCCTCGAATTCGTCGTCCCGGCTTTCAGGAACCAGAATCTCATTCTCCTCGTGACTGAACGAGCCCTTTCGGTCGAAGTTTCCTTGCAGGAACGTATTGGTAAGCAGGTACATCCCTCCCATTAGCTGCTCATGCTCCTCTACCTGAGTGGGGCCCTCCTCCATTGTCCTTACTTCCTCCACCAGACTATGCGTACCTGCCAACGACAACTTCATCATCCAACCAACATCCTTACTTCCCCACGGATCCTCCTCCTGAAAGGGCTTGAGGACTAACTCTCCCTTCTGCTCGTACCCCTTTGGTGCCAGCCATATGGGGTGGCTGACACAACTGGGCACTCGTAAGGACCATTCGTTTATGTGCAGGCGGACGTCCTCCTCTTGGTCCAAAAACCTATCAACTGGCGGTGTGTCTTCTATCGATTCTTCGTCCAATCCGTCCCAGTTGATGCGGCTTAACCCATTTGCCCTGTTTTTGTTCCCTGGGATCCTTTCCAGCTCGAAATTAAACATCCAAATGTAGGTCAACCATCTTGCGACGGTTGAGTCAGATGAAGTATAATTCTTCAGGAAACATGCCAGTGCAGTAGGGTCCACCCTCAAGATGAGCCTCCTGCCAAAAACATAGTTCCGGAAGGTCCTTAGGCAATGGAGTACCGTCAGCGTCTCCTTCTTGAACTGAGAGTAATTCCTCTCAGTTGTATTGAGGGTACGACTTTCGAATCTTAGCGGACTCTCCTTCCCCTCAGTATCTGCCTGAATCAGGACTCCTCCCAAGGCAGTTGGCCCAGCGTCCGTCTCAATGACGAATGGTCTTTCCTTCGTGGCCTCATAGTTTGGCGCTCCCAATACCAAGCCTCCTTCCTTAAACTCTCTCTTCATCCTACCAACCGCCTCTTCCTGGTCTTCGCCCTAGACCCATTCTTGATCCTGGCGCACCAACTTCCTTAAATGCTCCGTCTTCGTGGCAAAGTCCTTCACGAAGCTCCTCCAAAATCCGCACGTCCCAAGGAAGCTCCTCACATCCGTTATCGAGTGGAAGGGCACCGGCCACTCAAGGATCTTGTCTGTCTTCTTTACATCAGGCCTTCACCCACTTTCATTACAGACAAAGCCTAGAATCGTGGCCTCCTTCATACAATGCTTCGACTTGGGGCCGCTCGCCGTCAGGTTATGTTCCTCCAATAACCCCAGAACCTGATCGATGTCTTGGACATGCTTCCAAACAAAGCGCCGCACACCGGGAATCACTTCGTCTTCCTTCTTTTCCTTCGGACCCTTGACCGCCAGGTCATCGATATAGGGCTGAGTGATGTGTGGGATGACCGTCTGCATGGTTGTGATCATATGTCTTTGCACCATCGCCACTACATTCGTCCAACCTTGGGGCGCCACGTTCATATGAATCAACCCTCTAGGAGTGTGCATTGTCGTTACGGGCCTGTCTGGCGGGTATACGGGGAATTGGTTATACCTCGAGTAGAGGTCTATAAGCGAGATTATAGGCCTCCCTGCGCACGATTCTGACAATGTGTCCGCATTCGGCAATCCTCCCGCGTCCCACATTGTCACCGCATTTAGCCGCTGCAAGTCTTGCACCCACCTTAGCGTCCCGTTCGGTTTAATAAAACAAAACCAAGGCGACGCGTACGGCCCACTGGAATAGTCGGTCACGTGCGTCCGCATCTTGTCGTCCAGGTAGTCCACCACCATCCTTTCCTCATCCGGATTAGGGTACCGCGCGCCTCTTAGATTCCATGGCTCGTGTGCGACCGTGTGGATCCTGATCATCGGGACCTTGTCCACATCCAGCCTCCCACGCTCGTCGTCATTGAATGCATACGCACGGTGCCTTTTCTTCATTAGCCCCACCATCAACACTCTTTCCTGGGGCGAAAGGAAGTCGGGCTCTCCGATTATCAGCTTTCCCTCATTCTCATCGTTGATACGACACGGTCCGACCAACGCGTGCTCCCGCATACGCCGTATCAACCCTCGCTCCCACTCGTAGTAGGCTTCCTTATCTTCTGTGACGAGCACGGGAACTGGGCGGCACTTCTTATCTATGGTCTTGTACCGCCTTTGGGAACCCTGCTTAAGCCCTCCCCTAAAAAAGGCCGACTTGTCGTTTGGGCCTGGGTCATCGCAGGGCCTCCCCTCCCTCCCGGAAGCCGATACACCAACTCCACCTCCCCCACCTGAGGGTTCTCCAAAACCTGTTCCCTCAAAGCCTTAATGGCCCCTTGATCCGCCATGTCGTGAGCCGATACCACCTCCATGGCCTTATTCACATCCGTGAGGCTCAATGTCAGCACCTCAGCCCTATCTTCCTCCTTGGGCACTTCCCAAAACCGTCGCCGCTCGTTCTCTGATTCCTCAAAGGTGAACGAGCCTAGATTGGGCCTATTCCTCCCGCTCCCCAGCCCCGTGTTCCCGCAGGCGATAACTTCATAATTCCCACACGCCGGGTCGCACAGGAGCAGGATCATTGTTCCGTCGTGCTTGTTGAAGATCAACATTTCCGTCCGACACAAGAACGACCTCCCCAGGAGGATGGGGTGATCGACATCGGGCATAACGAAAAAACAAGTCCTGACTCGCACCTTCCCAATCTCTATAATCACATTTGACGTTGTGCCACAAAAGGCGGCCTTGCAGTTAGCACCATGTAGCATGCCATGGTCCGAGCGGTCGATCTCCATGCCTATCATCACCGCCTCCTTCTCCGTGATGATGTTCATTTCTGCGCCCGTGTCCACCATCCCAGTGCACTTCTGGTTCTTTATCACCAGATCCACCTGCCCGCACGCCACACATTTCCAATCCATCCTTCTCCCTACCTCAATCCACTCCACCTCTCTGGGCAGGACCGTACTCAGATGGACATTTGGCACCAGCCTTCGTGACAGTCGTCCCTTCAACTCACCACAGAGTCTTGGCGCCGACGCCGGGATGTCCTTTAGGTTCATAAAGTCATTATGGCCTTCCAGGAGTTTGTCCACCATCCGCTCCACATCAAAGCCTTCCTCCATCCGGACCTCGTACTTCTTCCTCTTAGGCACGCTGTCGGGCAGGCTTGGCTCGGCCTCCTCCCGGGCTCCTCTCTTTTTGGCCCTCATCTCCGCTCGTTGATCCTCCTCTTGTCGGAGCCTCTCATCCTCCTCATCGTCATCCTCTTCCTCTTCCTCCGGGACTTCCACCACCTCCTTCCTGCGCCCTGGCTCAGACTCCCCTCGAGGAGGTGCCTGACTGGGTGCCTGATTGGGTGCCTGACTGGGCTCTTGGCTAGGCCCGGCCTTATTTTGGCTTCTGGTCCGAGCCGCCTGTGGCACCCTCCAATGCGACGTGGGGGGTCTATAGGCCATACTTGACCTAGGGCCCGTCCCTACGGTTGCCACCCTTGGGTACCCCTGTTGTCCTGACGAAGGCTCAGGTCCGGAGTCGTAGAGGAAGACCTCAAGCAGATTGGCCTCCCACTCTCGGGCTTCTTCACACAGGGCCTGCAACTTCCCCTGGTACCTTCCCACCTTTTCCAGCAGATCTTCCATCCTCCCCAGGACGACTATGGCCGACTCTCCTTCGCCTTCCTGCCCCTCGTCATCCGATTCGACGACTATTGGCTCCTCCCTTATAGTCCCCGCCTTTAGTCGCTGAGTGACTTCCTCACTATCCCCTACAATCTCCTCGACTCTTACGGTCGGCCCTTCCTTCTCCTGCCACATCCTAAACATTGTCGGGGGTGATGTGGGTCCCGCTGCTGCTCGCCGGAGAGCCTCTTGCCTGATTCCTCCTGGGGTCCTGGGGTCGATATGCTCACCCCACTTGTCATATATATCCCCATCCATACAGGAGGAGATTAACCCTAACAACTCATCCTCCTGCCGCCGCTCACAGAATTACACAGTGTGGCCTACATCGCCACAATGCCAACAGGTGGCATTTCGCCAATCAAAGCGGGGCCTCCCATACCCTTGGCCCCCTTCCTGGCCGCCCCGGCCACCTTGGTTCTGACCATTCCAACCACCCCCACGACCCCCACCATTTCCTCCCCGGCCTCGGCCTCCACCCCCTCGATCCCCTTGACCTCGGCCTCCATTGCCTTGTCCGCCTTGTCCTTGGTTTCCTCCACCGGCCACGCTAACCTGCGAGGCCTGTTGGGAGGGAGGTGGTTGGACCACAAACTGACCCTGAGCCGCAGGGTAGCTCGGGGGCCCCATACTTGCCGCTGGGCCCGCACAAGGGATCATTTGCCCGGGCTGAGTCTGACTACCCCCGCACGAGGCGCAGTGATTACAACTGGGCCAGGACGTAGGCTGACAATGCGGCACGCAATGCCCACAAGCCGGCGGCGGCCCCATACATGACGGCCCGACCGTTGCTGACATTGTCGTGGCCGCAGGTGGCGGCGCAGCAATTGTTTGCGGGACCTGCCCTTTTCCGGATCCTTGACCCCCCACTTGTAAATTCTGCTGCTTCCTCTGGGCTTTGGTTAGGATCTGGGAGCCCGTCTCTTCTCTGCCATAGTCCTCGCGCCTAGCCTCCTCTTCCACTGCCCTTGACGCCCGGCCTTGTGCCACGGTCACTCCCCTCTTTTGCACTTCCGCCTCATTATCATACCCCAGCGCTGCCAATACGTCTGTGACGATCCTCTTCACCCCTGGGGTCCCGGACGCGGTGGCGTCCCTTTCCTTTCTCTTGCGCCTTTGCAGCCGCACTTGGTGCTGCTCCACCTGGTCCAGGCTCCCCACTTCCACCCCTTTGTCGATAGTGGCCCAGGTGAGTTTCTCACTTCCCCCTCCGTGACCCGTCAGCTCCGAGGCCTCCGAGCCAGTAAGCAGACCCAAGAATATGGCACACTGTATTTCTTCGGAGATCCCGTGCACCTTCCGCACCTTCCTTTTAAACTCGTGCACAAACGCCCCAATCGTGGAGAAATCATCCTTGTTCATGGCCTCCAAATCCGCCATGGTTAGCAAGTCATCCCCCAACCTGTACTTTCTCTGCATCATGTCCCTGAACCTCGCCCAACTACCATTGGCGGCATCCACGACCTTGCCCACTTCCTGATGGTGGCTATGAAGGACATATCTTAGGACTCGCTGGAGCTTAACCTCGTCCGGCAGCCCCACCAGTGCTTGCTCAGTCAGGTCCTGCCAGTCGGACACCCATTCCCCCTTGAAGTGGAAAGTATCAACCTTCGGGACATTGCTCGGAGCTCTCTCGCGCTTATCCAGGGCATCGATGAGGTCGTCGAGCGTTACAAGCTTCCTCCCGCCATCCGCCATCTCCTCAGGCATTTTGATTAACTGCCTTCGCCTTCAATCACCCTGTTATAAGAAGCGATAGGACGAAAGCTTCCACCCAGCAGTCCATCCCTTCACGATCCTGTCGGACCGACCCTCTAAGCACCCAACGCTCAGGACCTGACAGACACCTCTCTCTCTACTTCCTACTTCCCTTGGGTTCACCTAAGCAGGACCCATTCTCATCACAGAATTCGCTTACACACTCACCTCGTTCATGCCACCAACCAAACCACCAATCAGATCAACCTTCATACCCACACAGCCATATAGACTACCATACGACCCATCTCGTAGTTCTTCTCTTATTTGCTCACGTGCCTAGTCCTCTCTCATTCTCATATTACCCGGATGTCGTTCCACCAGGGACAACGGTAGGCTTCCGTTATCCCCGACAACGGCGCCACCTGTCGAGCGCATCGGTCCGGCACCGCACGTGGCAGTGCGGGACCCTCTCGGTCGCGTCACGCAGGAGTTGGACCAACCTTGTCGCGAACACACAAATGGAGCTTCCTTGGGCCGCTCCAGCCGAGTGCGTCAGCCATACCTCTCACGAGCCCCTACAACAGGATAGGGCCTACACGAGGCACAACTTACCTCCACCTTACGAAAGCTGTCACCTCCCTTCGGTGGGCCTATCCCCGCCGTGCTACCAGTCCACAGTACGAAAGCTACTCGGTTGCAATCGCAGAGGTGGACCAGCTGAGGGCGTTTCTTGTTCGCTGTAGCATAGGGGGTACGCGCGGTACTACGCCTGTCGGGCCCGCACACGAGCCGACATCTTGGGGGGCTGAAGTCCCAAGCGCGGCTCGACGTCGGTCGACTAGGACGCATTCCACACACCACGCGCACACTTACTTTACGACACAAAAATAAAACACACACACACACGAAAACGACACAACACAAACACGTTGTCGGCGCGAATACCCTTACAATGGTATCCGCCCTGGTTTTCGCAGGTGACGGAAAATAGCTTGGTTTAAGGTCTAAGTATACTGCGCTAGGCGTGACTGCGTCTGTGGTCTATGTTGACTGTATGGTTGACTATAATAGAGAGTGCGTGGGCGCGCAGGTTTAAGGCGCGCGTGATTCCTTTTCTGTTGTTGATCATAAAGTCGGCGCGAACATCGGTCGTTTTGTCTAATGATATTATTATCATTTTTTTTAAGCAGGAAGTAAGGATATTTTCCTTTGTTTGGTACGTTTGATCGAGGCGAGCGCGCGTGCGAGGACGACGGCATCGACAGCGACGGTGCGACCCTGTGCGGTAAATGGGGCGTATAGGATGGCGTGCGGGGCAGCCACGGCGCGGTCCGGGTAGGCCGGCGAGGGTGCCTAGCGACGACACGTTGGTTGTAGACAGGAAAGGGGCGTAGGCTGTTCTTCCCAGGCCTAGGCACCGAGCGGCACCACTTCATATTGGGGTCCGCGCCCATTTGTCTTAGGCTTGGGCTTAGCCCTATTGGTTATGGTATTGGACTATTGTGGGGAAGGTATAGGGATTGAGGCCAGCGGGCGTCAGCGTAGCAGCAGCAAGGTGTTATGGAGGAAACTGAGGGGTTGAGGGCCCTATTGGGCTATCCCCCTCTGGTTTTGTTGAGCCAGCGCGGCGACGGGGCCGGTCCATGGGACCGATGGGACTTTACCCCCGCACCCTGTTTAAGGATTTATTTTTATGCTACTTTATTTTATACTTGCCTTTCTTCATTATTATTATTAGTGGATTTATTTTTATGCTACTTTATTTTATACTTGCCATTCTTCATTATTATTATTAGTGCTATTTTTTATTTATTACTCACGGTCCTGCTTTGGTCCAGGGCGCGGTGCCGTGGCTGGCTGCCCAGATTTTGAAAGGTCACGGGTGGGGTGGTACCGCGGGGGGTCAGCCGTGGTTAAGTCCTTCGGGACATCTGTTAAAATTGGAACCATACAGAAAAGACTTGCGTGGCCCCGGAGCCAGGCGGGTGGGGGCCGCGCAGAGAGGGAGGAGAACCCAGTCGGGGGCCCCGCCAGGTTCAGGCGGGGATGAGAGTGGGCGGCGGGGGTCCGGCTGGGCAGCCGCAGGGTAGCTGGGGCTGTAGAGCGAGGGTCAGAGGAAGCTCTGGTGGAGGCGCGCACCGATACTGACGTGCAAATCGTTCGTCGGACTTGGGTATAGGGGCGAAAGACTAGTCGAACCGTCTAGTAGTTGGTTGCCGCCGAAGTCCCCCTCAGAACGACTGACTGTCAAGGCGGACGATAGCGCAGCGGGGAGGCGGGCGCTGTGAGAGCAAAGGCGGGAGTGTCGAGGTAGCAGAGCATAGGGGCGCTAAGGCTGTGGGAGCGGGGTGCCGTCGGGAACTGCGGGAGAGGGAAAACGACGAGTGGGAAGGGACGGAGTGCACTAAACGGATGGGCGAAGCTAGACGTAGTCCCTGCTAGGTTCATCCGGGAAGAAGAAAGCGCTGATGGTGGCAGACGGAGCGAAACGAAGCGGAGCACGGTGAGTGAGGCGGAGGGACGGACCGGCGGAAGCAGGCAGGTGGCTGCAGGCGAGGGGAGCCGGTAGCACCAACAGGGGAAAGCGAAGGGCCGGACGCGACACCAGGTGGGAGAAACGGGGCGGAGTGAACCCGGGCACGAATTCGCGCCGGGTGCATTCGGCGCATGGAGAAATGGCAATGGCGGGGCGATGGGTTGGGCGCAGCCAGATGGCCGCAGCTTGCTCGATTCGTAACAGAATCGAGAGCGAAAAGGTGGTGGGTGGGGGTTTTAGGTGTTTGCGAGTTAGATCATGAAGTTAGTTTTAGAAATCGGTGAGTAAGATGCGAGTTAGTAGAGAAATACAGTGCGCTGAGAGATGGCGGGTGAAGAAGTGAGCGGGAGAGAAAGTTAGTGTATACGGCCGGTTCTCGGCCGTTCTTGATGTAGGGAGGCTCGATCTGGAGGGTTTAGCCCCGGGCGAGTCTATTAGTGAAGTTAGTTTTGGAGTTAGTTAAGTAGAGTGAGAGTTAGATGAAAAGGACACTGCGCGGAGGTATCGGGATATGGCGGAGTGGTGAGCGAAAAGGGGAGTAACTCCCCCGTTTCTTGACGGAAACAGGTGGGGGAAGACGCAAACTCGGGGTTTTGGGGCAGCGCGAAGAGGATGGCAACGTTAGTTTTTGCTGTGGGATGTTAGTTCCACCGCGGTTAGTATCCCAGGCTGCGCCCAGAAACGGATGTGAAATCAGACTGTGTACCTGGTCGCACTCTTACGAAAGATTCATTCAATTTTTATGCGTTATATTGGTAGTAGTAGATATGGGTTATAGGTAGGGCGAAGTGAGTAGTGGGGATGGATTTGGAGGAAAGTTATTAGATTTGGAGTTAGAGTAGGAAGTGAATCTGGACGAAAAAGGGGGCTAGGCGCAGGGAAAAGGGGGCACGTACCTGCCCGGTTTCGCTTGGAAGTTTTCGCTCGGTCCTGCTTAGCCTATTGGTGAAAGCAGGTTCGAAGGAGAGTAGCAAACTCGGTGTCGAGGTGTGTAGGGGCTGCGCACAGGGAGGAGCAGTGCAACGATGAATCCTTCCGTTTTCTCGCGGAAGATACATTTTTGGGTGCTTCGTTATCGTTTCGTCCTTTTCTGATTTTTTTGCTTCGCACGTCTCCCCCTTCCCTTTATGGGCACGGAAGGAAGGCTGTCCGTCGTCCTCACACAATCGTCCAGGATAGTGCTCTTTCGTCACCCCGGTCATTCCGTGTTAGCACCTTACTCCTGGGTTCACTGGGGGCGGAACATGGCCGAGAGTAGGGCTGGGTGGTTGACCGCTAGGGCTCGTATAGAGAGAGGGAGAAGGAGACCATAAGAAAGAGAGAATAGGGGAGGGGAGCGTGCTTCTGAACAGGTGACGTCGGATTCTGCCCAAGGTCATGGCTCCGGGACTGTGGAGGAGTAAGGAAGAGTAGCAAGGGGAAAGAGAACGAGGAGGTAGTGGAAGGGCCGTAAAACATGAGTGCACCGTTGGCCGGTGGGCCCTCCGCCCGGGCGAAGAGAGCAGTGAGGGAATAGCCCCGGGGCTGGGAGATTGGTCAACAGTCGAAACAACAGGAAGTGGGGGATGTGGTTGAAGCCTTATTTGTGGATTGCTGAGTCGCTTTAACCACCGTTCGGAGGCAAAAAGGCAGCTGGCTACGGGATTAGCCTGCGAACTCAGAAGGAGGCGTACTCCCCTGACGGCCGATGTACGATCCGTTTGTGGCACCGGGAAGGCAAGGGGGCGAGGGGCGGGCGGGACCTTGGAATACAGTCCTGCCTGCTGGCTGGCGTGCGACTGCTGTTATGCGCACGGTGCTCGCTGAGAGCGAGCCATAGATTTATTTGTTGTGGCGCTGATCTCTCTATTTGTACGCTCCTACTACCGTGCTCGGCACTGGCGCAGGGGATTAAAGTTAGCTGGCTGGTTGTTGCTGAGAAGGGAGTTGTGAGGAAGTGCTGTTGCGTTTGACTGTAGGCGGACTGTTGCTGATTGCTGGGTACCTCAGAGGGCTTGAGAGAGGGGAGGTTATTGCTGCCAATTAAGGGGTCGTCAGAGGGTTGACTTTGACAGCCTGGTTTCAGGTCGACCAAGCTGTTGATGTTTGGCCATCATTGCGGGGCCCTCAGGCGAATCGAGAAAATCAAGGCCCTCTCGTGCGAGTCTGAGTGCACCATCCTTGGATCTGAGAGTCTCAGAACTATCTACCTTCTGCCCTTCTTACTCTAAGTCTAGTCCAGGTTCTGAGAGGAAGGCGGCAGGCGGGATTGCAACCCGTAATCCGCGCCAAGGCCTCTGTGGGAGGTTCGCCCCACCGATTGCGGGAGCTCTGCCGAAGCCTAGGCGAGGCTCTGGAGGCAGAGAATTGAAAGGTAACCGTTGTTTTCCCTCTATATACCCTGGTATAACCCCTACCTGTACGCCTTGCTATGTTTGACTGAGCATACTGTGTGCGCCCCTACCCTGATTTTTGTTTGGCTGGCAGGATACGACTCAAATTAAATAAAGGAATGCGTGAGAAAACTCAATTTCGGTTTTTTTTGACTGACTGAAGGCAGACTTGTTCAGAAAAAGGGGTGCATCTGGGGGAAGGGTGGGTGAAAGGTAATTTTGCTTGAGGTTGGCAGGGTCCTATGGGGTCAGACCAGTTCCGTAAGATTGGACGGCCTGACCGCTGTGTTTATTTGTGAATTGCATGGAGAGTCAGACCAGTTCCATGAGATTGGACGGTCTGATTGCTCTGAATTGTGAGGGTTTGACTGTGGCTGACTTTTCAGGGGTCAAACCTGTACCATAAGATTGGAGGGTTTGGTTGTCATGTTTGATTGGGGTTTGTTCTGTTTCTTTTGTTTTTGATCGAGGAGGCCTGAGCAAGTCTATAAGATTGGACGGCTCAACCCCTTCCTGTTTCATTCTGAGGGAGTAATTCCCGCTGAGGGCAGGGCATGTTCATAAGATTGGACGGCCTTGGACTCATGCCGCACACAGTGGATCAGAGAGAAACGAATCTGGCAAAGGACCAGATGTGTTCCATAAGATCGGGCGGTCTGGCTCAAGGCCTCACACATGTTGGAACCCAAAAGGTTAAACTTTGGCTATATTTTATATCATTCCATTTATGAACAGGCTAGCCAAGCATGGGTTCCATAAGATTGGACGGTCTGGCTATAGCTTATCATGGAATGAAGAGAGTATAACTAAGAGTATAATTAAAGGTAACCCTGAGTAGGCTAGGCCTTGTTCTAAGATGAACGGCTCAGTCCTATGCCCAACTTTTGAACACCAAGCTAAGAGAGGTATATATAATTTGGATATTAAACAGTTCAGGGCGGCTGAGCCTTGTTCTAAGATGAACGGCTTAGTCATACGCCCCAAAAAGAAGAGAGAAGTAGTTGTACAACCTGTTCGTGTATACTCAATGGTTGAGTCAAGCAGGTTCCATAAGATTGGGGGGCTTGACTTTCTGCCCTATGTAAGTTGGGTACAAGGGAATAAAGCATCGAGCGATTACGAATTATTGTTTGCTAAGTTTGACTTGGGGTGGTGAGAGTACTCACTTTTGTGCATCGGCCTGCATGGGACTGAGTGAGGCTACTACTTGGTGTGAGTTTCAGTTTGACAGGTATTTGCTTTAGTTGCTCGCCACGTGCTAGAGCGATAGGAGTTAGTTGCAATTCCTGCATTTTCTGAGCTAAGTTTTTTTTGCTTAGATCAATTTTCGCATTTTCTGGGATCTTTTATTATACTTGGCTCTGTTTTAATTTTGGTAAGCTACTTTCTCTACGGGAAGCGCTGCCGAAATTTTTGCAAATCCAAGGAGTAGGTCAAATTTTGACTTGTCAAAGTTCAACTTGTCTAAAGTTTATATATGACTTAGTAAAAATTTGGAAAGTCTCATTTTCTAAAGGGAGTGTTGCCCAAAGTTTTGCTAATTCAGGGAGTTAGACAAAATTGGACTTTGGAAAGTCAAAGACTATTTTTGGTTTCGTATTTGGACTGATATAAATTCTGAAAAGACACTTTTCCTACGGGAAGCGCTGCCGAAATTTTCTTGATTTAGAAGAGTTCGATTATATTTTGACAGGTGGCGATTCTGGCGATCCACCCTAAATAAGGGAGATTCTGCCACTAGTCTACCTTTGCTTTGGGCACTGGATTAGAGGTAGGCTTGAACTTAGTTGGCAGGTAGCTTTGAGTGAAAATGTGCTATGGAGGTTTATCCCCCACATGCTGATGTGTTAGCTTGGGCATTGACCTGTCTTATGGTACACGCCTTTCTTAGACACTCGATTCAGGACTTTGACTAGTTCAGCTTGATCCTGCAAGGATCATCTTCTGTTATCATTGATAACAGGTTGGTTGCCGATTCGTCGGTTTACGATTCAACTCCAATTCAATCCTGTCACTCAACCTAAAGGCTTTAGCCTTGAGATTTGAATTGTTTTGTTGTGTTTTTACCCGGACTTTATTGAATGGTCATCCAACAAAAGTACTGAGTATTTATTTAAGAGTTGCACGAGTGAAGCTTGTATGGCTAAAGCGAGGGG
>BFEA01000529.1:391667-404416 GCA_003427395.1 Chara braunii | reverse complement strand
GTTTTGGGAACGCCGGATCCCCAGGAGCAAAAAATTCTGACCAGATTTTCGCAAAAAAAGTCAGTTTTGATTTCGTTCAAAAAAGATAATATGTCCGTTTTGACGAAATGACTGTAGTCCTATATAATCAACCCTTATGTATTTATAAGTGTCCTGAGTATTTGAGAGGCCTACTGTGAGTGTGAATAAAGGTTAATTGGATTATGTCTCAAGAGGGAAGGGAGGTTCCCTTTTCACCCTTGCTTTTTAGAGTTTGTATGGTTGGACGTTGTAGTCCGTGGCAGTCGTCAAAGTCAAACCCATTGACTTTCACCCAGGCCCGGAGTGAGACTCGTCTCCAGGGCAGTAAGAGGCGACTGCCACCACAGGTATGGACCTGTGTACCACCCACTGTGCACAGAGTGCAGAAGAGGGTGTGTGGTCTTCAAACGCGCATGGCGGTTGTCCAGCATCGAGAGATTAACCCTCAAAGCGGGTGTCAGCCGACACTTGAGTGTCGAATGCGACCCTCGAGATTAACGAGGGCCGCACGATTATGGGTACTACATGGTATGCCATCGTTGTGACTGCTTGCGTACGCCTGCATTGCGAGTCGATATGAGTAGGCCCCGCGTCCGCGCGGTTTTATACTAAGTCTCGCGTGTGACGCCTGTCCGATTTTCGCATCGGGAAGTTATGGGTTGGCTCTGAGGGGATAGGAGCGTTGTCGCGTTGTTTGTGTTGTGTCGTTTCGTATGTGTGTGTATGTGTATTTTATATTTTTGTGTTCGTAAAGTGGTGTGCGCGTGGTGTGTGGGATGCGTCCTAGTCGACCGACGACGAGTCGCGCTTGGGACCTCAGCCCCCCAAGATGTCGGTTCGCGTGCGGGTCCGATAGGCGTATTACCGCRCRTRCYCCCTATGCTACAACGAACGAGAAACGCCCTCGGCTGGTCCACCTCTGTGATTGCAACCGAGTAGCTTTCGTATTGTGGACTGGTAGCTCGACGAGGATACGCCCACCGAAGGGAGGTGACAGCTACCGTAAGGTGGAGGTAAGTTGTTCCTCGCGTATCCTGTCGTAGGGGTTCGCAAGAGGTATGGCTGGCGCACTCGGCCGGAGTGGCCTAAGGAAGCTCCAATTGCGCGTTCGTATCGAGGTTGGTCCAACTCCTGCGTGACGCGGCCAAGAGGGTCCCGCGCTGCCACGTGCGGTGCCGGACTGATGCGCTCGACAACGTGACAACGCTCCTAGCCCCTCGGTAACCAACCCATAACCTCCCGACGCGGAAATCGGATAGGCGTCACGTGCGAGTCTCAGTATAAAACCGCGCGGAAACAGGGCTAACTCATATCGACTCCCAATGCAAGCGTTCGCAAGCAGTCACACTGATGGCGTACTATATGGTACCCATACTCACGCGGTCCCCGTTAATCGCAAGGGTCGCATTCGACACTCAAGTGTCGGTTGATACGCGCCTTGAAGGTTAGTCTCTCGGCGCTGGACGACCTCCATGCGCGGTCGAAGACTACACCCTCTTCAACACCCTGTGCAGAGGGGTTGAGTAGACAACTTTAGGCTGTCGTGGCGGTCGAACATCAAGGGGTTTGACTTTGACGGCCGCCACGGACTATAACGTCCAACCATGAAAACGCAAAAAGGAAACTCACTCCAACCCCCATTAGCTGATGGCCCTCCTAAAATAGAAAGGGGGTGGATAAACCCAAACGATGCGCGCGTAGAGGAGGTCCGGTATCCTACCCATAGGCTACCCGGCGTCCGGGATAATGAGGCCCGTACACGGAGTCCCAAAGTCTAACCGGGACTAGTCCTCTGCCCACGTGCCGCTTCACGTTACCGAGACCACAAGTTTACTGGCCGTGACGCACTCGTGGTCTCGCCGCCTGACCCATAACTCTTTTAGTGCAGGATGCGACGAGTGCCGCGCGCGAGCCTAGTTTAAGATCGCGAGGGCGCTGGACTTACACATACTATCTCGCTATGCAATTCTACGCGAATAACCGCGATGACGGCGCATTATATAGTGCCCACACCCAAACAGCCTACTCTGAGCCAAAGGGTCATCTTTTGACGCTCAGGCGTGGGTTGAAGCGTGAGCCAATGGGGGTAACCCTTTAGCGCGTGCAAAACCGGCCTGAGGGTCTTTCCGTCTTTTGCACCCTGAGGTGTCCCAACGGGTGTGGGGCAAGACGGTCCCTAGGGCAGGAGGGAGCTTGGAGCGGTGATGAGTTGTCTGGCGCATCACCAGTGACACGCTGACCCCTAGCCCGAAACTTTATCGTTCCACCAAGATGAATCGCAACAAGGAAAATAAACAGGAATTGGCGAGGGATATCCCCTCCCTTCTATTCACCCCAACCTTCGACTGACCCTTAGTACGCGGGCACTTTAGGCCACGCTAGCTCCATACGTAGGTACACATGCACTGACACGTATATATATATATATATATATATATATATATATATATATATATATATATATATATATATATATATATATATATGTACAAGGGGAAATAATTATGTGACGATCACTTCTCACAGTCATAGTGGGTTTCCTCCTAGCCATACATATATATATGCGATCGCGGGGCAGCCCAATCAAAACCCCAAGTCTTTGAACATACCTGCAGCCACATCAAAAGTCAGACAAGAGTCCACGCACTACGCGGAGTCAACTCCAACGAGTTCCTATACTCATACCCCTCGCTTTAGCCATGCAAACCCCAACCTCCAGCCAACCAACCTCAATTAAAAAACTCAGTACCTTTGCTAAATGGCCATTCAATAAAAGTTCGGGTGAAACCCTTAACAAACAGAAAGATCACCAGGGCTAAAGCCTTTTAGGTTGAGTGTGCGGAGCCAGTAGGAATTAAGTCGTAAGCCGATGGGTCGGCAACCGACCTGTTATCAGTGATAACAGATGATGATCCTCGTAGGATCAAGTTGGAGCTAGCTCAAATCCTGAATCAAACGGTCAAGAGGACCTGTAACACATGAAAGGTCAATCCCCAAGCTAAAATCATAAGCGTATGGAGAATACAACTCCATAACACATTCTCCTCCAACATCCTTCTGATTGACTAGGCCTGAATCTACCTTTAAGCCGTGCCCAAAGCAAAGGTAGACCCTGACATAATCTCCCCCATACAGAGTGGATTGCCAGAATCACCACCTGTCAAAATGTAATCTATCTCTTTTAAACTAAGAAAATTTCGGCAGCGCTTCCCGTAGGAAAAGTGTCTTTTCATAATTTATATCAGCCCGAATATGAGAACAGAAATAATCATTAATTTTCCAAAGTCCAATTTTGTCTAACTCCCTGAATTAGCAAAAATTTGGGCAGCACTCCCTTTAGAAAAAGAAGACCTTCAAGATTTTTACTAAGTCATACATGAACCTTAGACAGGTTGAACTTTGAAAAGTCAAGAATTGGTTAACTCCCCGGATTTGTAGAAATTTCGACAGCGCTTCCCGTAGAGAAAGTGGCTTACCAAAATTTATACAAAGCCAAGTATAACAAAAGATCCCAGAAAATGTGAAAATCGATCTAAGTAAAAAAACTTAGCTAAAAAAAGTGCAGGAATTGACATAACTCCTATCGCTCTAGCACGAGGCGAGCCTCTAAAGCAACTATCTGTCAACCTGACACTCAAATCAAGTAGTAGCCTCACTCAGCCTCATGCAGGCCAAACCACAAAGGTACTCTCGCCACCCCAAGTCAATCTTTGCAAACAATAGTTCGTAACTTCTCAATGCTTTATCCCCTTATACCCAGCTTACATAGGGCATAAAGTCAAGCCGTCCAATCTTATGGAACTTGCCTGACCCAGCCATTAAGTATACACGAACAGGTGACACAACTACTTCTCTCTTCTTTTTGGGCATACGACTAGGTCATTCATCTTAGAACAAGGCTTAGTCGCCCAGAACTGTTTAATATCCAACTTATATATACCTCTTTTAGCTTGGTGTTCAAAAGTTGGGCATAGGACCGAGCCGTTCATCTTAGAACAAGGCCCGACTTGCCCACAGTTACCTTCAATTATACTCTTCATTATACTCTAGTCATTTTATGATAGGCTATAGCCAGACCGTCCAATCTTATGGAACCCATGCCTGACTAGCCTGTTCATAAATAGGATAGTATAAAATATAGCCAAAATTTAACCCTTTGGGTTCTCGCATGTGCGAGGCATTGGGCCAGACCGTCCAATCTTATGGAACTGGTTTGGTCCTCTGCCAGGTTCGTTTCTCTCTGACCCAACTGTGTACAGCATGAGTCCAAGGCCCTCCAATCTTATGGACATGCCCTGCCCTCGGCAATAATTATCCCCTCAGAATAAAACAAGAGGGGGGCTGGGCCGTCCAATCTTATGGACTTGCTCAGACCTCCTTGATCAGAAACAAAAGAAACAGAACAAACCCCTATTAAACATGACAACCAAACCCTCCAATCTTATGGTACAGGTTTGGCCCCCGAAAAGTCAGCCACAGTCAGACCCTCACAATTCAAAGCAATCAGACCGTCCAATCTTATGGAACTGGTCTGACTCTCCACGCAATTCAAAAATAAAACACAGCGGTCAGACCGTCCAGTCTTATGGAACTGGTCTGACCCCATAGGACCCACTAACGCTTAGGCAAAACCACCTTTTACCCACCCTTCCCCCACATGCAACCCCTTTTGTTCGCAATCTGCCTTCAGGCAATCAACAAAACTGAAACTAAGATTGCAAAGGCATTCCTTTACTTAGTCTAACTTATGTCCTGCCAGTCAAACTTAAGTCAAAATAGGGGCGCATGCAGCATACTCAGTCAAACATAGCAAGATGTACAGGTAGGGGTTATATTAGGGTATATAAAGGGGAAGGAATGGTTACCTCTCAATTCCCTGCCTCAAGAGCCTCGCCTAGGCTCCGACAGAGTTCCCACAATCGGTGGGGCAACCTCCCACAAAGGCCTTGGCGCGGATTACGGGTTGCAATCCCGCCTGCCACCTTCCTCTCAGAACCAACAGACTAGACTTAGAGGAAGAAGGGCAGAAGTAGATAGCTTTGAGACTCTCAGATCCAAGAGAGGTGCACTCAGACTCGCAGGAGAGGGCCTTGATACCTTCAATCGCCTGAGGGCCCCGCAATGATGGCCAAGCGTAACAGCTCGGTCACAGCGCAGTCAACCCGCCGAAGTAGAACCCCTGACGGCCCTCCAGATCACAACAATAACCCCTCTTACTCGTCCTCCCTGACCACCCCTCTAAGCCTCAACACCTCTCCAAGTCACTTCGCGCGGCCGCACAAGAACCTGGAACAGTTACCAACAGCACCCGTTCACCACGGTTAGCAGCGATGTGCAGCGTTCTGCCGCAGCCAGTAGTCTGCTACCCACAGTCCGTAACCTGGTCTTCAATCCGCCCCACAAGGACTGCTGCTAGCCGCCTGCTCAATTAGCCGCAGACAGCCTGCCCCTCTGCGAGCTCACCATCCAACGGATTGGCCTGCAACCTGCACTCCTTGCTCCACCAGCTGATCCCCACACCCGCCAGTAGGCGGCTCTCTTCCCCTTACTCTCACAGCTCTCGAGCCCTGCCCGTTCGCCCGCTGTCGTCGCTCAGTCCCCAATGGCTGGCAGACAGTGGTATCCCTCCCTGCTCGGTGCTCAGGGACGTGACCTCTCTCTCTCTCTCTCTTACCAGTGCGACACTCCAATTCACCCGTCTGCTCGCTGCCTCCCCACTACTTCTCTCTTGAAGTCAAACGGATCTACTGGCCAGGCCAGGCCAGATGCATTGTACCCAAGACGCAAAACTCGGTGCGGCTCCTACTCACACACGCAGACCAACAAGTATATCCCAAAACCTCCCGCGGCTAACTCCCTATTAGTGCTCGATGGAAACGAACAAAATCGAATGATCTTCTCCGTTGGGTCACGGAAAGTTACACTGTTAAATTTTGAATTCTGCTTCCTCACCCACTCCCCCTGTTTCCGACCTCACTGCTGTCTTTGTGGCCTCCCGTTGTTCGTTTTAGTAAGGATTGAATGAACCCACCACTAGAACGTGGGCGGATACACCCTCCCGCTAAAACGCTCTCCTTCCTCACACAGCCTCCGCGCAACGCCCCGCCATCTGCACCGCTCCAACTCCTAATCTGCCTTCGCCCCCATACTCGCCTCACCCCAAAGCCTTGGTATAGGGTCTTCTCACGTCGGAATCGGCCAGACGGTGACCGAAATCCCGTCATTCCCACCTTCCTCTGCCATAGCTCGACGCCCCCCCCTTTCTCTTCTTTCGCCTAACCGCTAATTCTAACATTGAATCTAACCCGGCTATCACACTCGCATGCCCACAAATCCCCCAAACAGCCACTTTCCCAGCTTGATTCCGTCACGGATCGAGCGGGCTGAGCTCTCCCAACTGCACCTGACTCCCTCCTCCCGTAACTCCGCATTCACCAGATCGCGACCCCCATCCAAGTTCGTCCACTGCCTCTCTCCATCCCACTTCGCTCCCTTGGTGTCGTCATCCGCTACGCTCCCTCGCTGCCTCCTTACTGTCTCGTCCCCCGTTCGTCCGCGGCCCGGCTACCTCGCTCCGCCGCTCGTCACCCCTTTCCTTCACCTCCGAATGTACCCGACACGATTCGCCGTTCGGGTTCATCCCCGTTCCTTACTGTGTTGCTCCCAACAAAAACCCGACACCGCGCTGCCTGGCACCGCCCGATTCCCGCACACACAAAAAAAAAACTCCCAACCACCGAAGCTGCCCTTACTTATGAGGACCGCCCGCCCGCCCGGGCCACACTACCTTCCCCGACATTGCCCGATCTCCCACCAACACCCCAGTGATACGGCCGGGGCGATGCCCCGTAGCGGTAGTAAAAGCCACCCGGCCTCCTCGATCTCGGCCTGCTAGTGGGTGGGGAGTGGGGCGGACACCGTCCCCCCCCTTTTTGCACGCACCTTTCCCCATCTACGTCCGGGTTCGTCCCCGGCCTCTCGACGTCACCCCGACTCTATACACATCGTCTTCGCCTAGGAGTCGGGCCGACCTTCTCTGTATCATTCTGATTCTAACGGATGTCGCGACGGACCCGGCCGCGGTAATGCCCCGCGACGGTCCCAAAGGCCGTTTCGCCTCCCTAACCCCCGCTCCGTCGGCATGAGAGGGTGTGGCCACTGCCCCTTTTGCTTTCCACCCGCATCTGGCCCCATTGGTGCCCGGGTTCACCCTCCGGCCTCCCACACCGCGCCGTGTAACGACATCCGCCACTCCGACAGCCCTCAGCCGCGGCCCCGCCCCCACTCCGATCTGCACATATCTTCTGCTTGCGGGGCCGTGCTAACACTCCCCTGCGGCTCACCAGGCTCTGAACTACCAGCCGCGGTATCACGCCCTAAGCCCAAAACGGGCCCACGAATAAAAAGGAAAGACAAAACTAAAACAAAATATCTTAAACAAAACCCCCACTAACAAAACCAGAGGGGGATAGCCTGGTCGGGCCCTCAACCCCTCGGTTTCCTCCACCGCCACTGCTGCTGCGCTGGCGTCCGCTAGCCTCGGTCCTTGAATCCCCGTAGTAGTAGTTCGCCACCGTAACCTATAGGGCTATGCCCCAGCCTGGCACCATGAAGCGCGAACTTCGATATGAAGTGATACTGCGTCGTGCCTAGGCATGGAAACAACAGCCTGGGCCTTCCTCTCCTAGCCGCGGCCGGCGTGCCAACGCCAGGCACCCGCGCCGGCTTACTTGGATCCCGCCGTGGCCGCCTCGTATGCCTACCGGCGTGCCAGTCCTACCATCGGTCGCGCACGCCAACAAAACCGAGTCTTCACCCCCTAAACAACCCGTAGCACGGTCCAGGTCGGTCGACTAGACCGGCCGCTCACTCAATCAGAAAAATCACACGCGCGCCTTATACCCCCTTACTTAGTCGGCGCGGGCCCCGAACGCGGTCGTGCCTCGCACGACTTACTTCAACTAAACCCATTTTTTCTGTCACTTGCGAAAACCAGGCGGATACCCTTGTAAGGGTATTCGCACCGACAGCGGGAATTCGAGCACCCTACAATAAAGGCCTGTGCTCGAGGTCCTCGCCTGTCGTGACGACCATTAAGTCTGGCGTCACTTCCGGATTACGCAAAATGCCAGAGACTACAAAAATTAATACAATATAATTTAATATAAAATATAGATAAATGTCGCGTGTCCCGCTGACTCGTGGCGCCGCGCATGCTCAGGCAGCGCATAGTTGCGCCTCACCGTCAATACCCAGCGCGCGCCACTCACCCAGACGAGGACCTATGCTTTCTCTCGCGCGCACGCCATCGGGCGGGCGAGGCTGCACTTGCGTGACTTGCAGAAAACACGCCAAATACCCTTGTAAAGGTATTTGATACGACAGTGGTGATTGCTGGCACAACAGTCAATGGTTGTTCTGACAGGACAGGCCACCTACCCTACCCATCCCCACGTTAATACTCCCAGCGCACCCGCTGTCCCTACTTAGTGTGACCAGCACTCAAGACCATCACCCTACTAGTATCGAGGACAACTTGGACCAGACAGCAGTGACAAGCACCAAGGCTGGGCCAACCCCCCATCCCTGGTGGAAGCGGAGGCAGACGAACCTTGCYGTACGGGAACTTCGTATGCCAGGCTCGTGCAATCCTTCTACAGGCCCAATTAAGAGAGTCTACCCGGCAAGAGTACCTAAGCAAGGCAAKCCAGCGCCCACAAACGCATCCTAACGTCCTTCCCCTAACTTACCCAAGGCTAGGCGGAACTCAGACTAGCCAGAGCGACTTATATCCCTACCCTACCCTAGAGCTAATCCATGCATGAGTCGACCCCGTCATATACCTGATCGACCCCCCCAGCCCGGTATCATAGTTGTGTATATATGTGTGCCCATAGGCTGCATGTTTTTGTATGAGCCCGTAGGCTATGTGTATATATGTTCACGAGCCATGTTTGTTTTCTGCCCGAAGGCTATGTGTGCTTTGTGTAACTATATAGAGAGATGTATGTGCCCGAAGGCCAGCTATGTGTAGTACTATGTAGAGGGAACTATGTGTTCGTTGAAGAAGCTATGTGTAGTACTATGTAGAGGGAACTATGTGTTCGTTGAAGAGATGACAGGCCAAGCTGGACAAGAACCCCTCCAAAGTCCCAAGCCAGACTCGAACCCATGATCTATGACATGTGACCTGAAGACTCTACCATTTGAGCAACAATCACAAACGACACCTGTGTGTGATATGTCAGACTGGGGAGATCAACAGAACAACCACGAGCAACAGCAACAAGCAACCCACGCAATATCAAGACCTGACATACAACATTGTGGACAACCATTGGGTGGTGCACAGACAGTGTTTGTAATAGCTTACCATACGTCAGCCCAAGGGGGTGTGTGTCCTGCCGTGCGTCATTCTAACGCCCTGTCGGTTTCCATGCGCAAGGCTGCGGATTTGAACCCGCAACCTCATACCACAATGCGCATTTTGAACCGGTGCTCTAACCACTAAGTTACATCAACTGTTCTAACTGCGATTTTGACACCACCCAGTTTGGTGTAGGCAGGCAGCGGTAGACAATTTTTGCCATTGGAGAGTCCGTTGAGATGTGGGCATCAAGCCGGCATAGTTAGACCAGTTCAAAGTCTGCAGGTCTGTTTCGTTCAGGTTTGTATCCCACTGTCATCTAAGTTTGATGATGTCAGTTGTATCGACTGTCTTATGTGTTTTCCTATAACAGTCTTTTACCGTATATTTCCACAATGGGAAGGGTTTGTTGCCCTCCCATTGCCACTCTACAGGGGCAAACGGCAGCTGGCAGATGGGAGTAGATGACTCGTAGGCCCACCAGCCATCTTTGTCATCCTCTAGTACACGGATTCGGATAAGTCCTGACCATAGCATGTCCTCATCTAGGTCCGGGGTCCTTGTCAAGTGGGCGAGTCTGGCGCATGGCAGTGCCGGTGTGTAGGCCTGGAGTTGTGCTTGTATTGCCGTGCAGGTTTGGACCTTATAGATTGTCATGGGGATGCAACTTGATGCGGTGGGGACCACTCAGTCTTCTTTGTGTAGGCGTGAACCCTGTTTGAGGGTGAGTAGCCAGGCCAAGGGGACAGCATCATAGAGTTGCTGCAGTTTTTCCTCCAGATTTTTGGTGTTTTTCAGTTGGGTCCATAGCTGCGTTGCATTTTTCCATGTGTCAAGTCTGATATCCCACAAGTCTCTGATTGCGAATATCCCTTTCCTTACCCAGGACAACCAATGTGATTCCTATTGGATGGAAAATGGTTGTCCTTGCTGATTCAGCAGTTGGGGATTCCCGAACCAGAGTTGCTTCCAGACTTTGTGCCATCTGATCGGGGGGCACAATTTATTTGGTCCTATGTCTCTCCACAAGGTCAGGAGCGAGGTCCACAAAGGGTCATTTGCCAAGTCCACCTTTGCAGCGTTCATGTTAGAGTGGTGTGCCCCCATCCTTGGGGCTGTTGGGATTGACGAGGCAGGATTCGTGAGTCACTGGAGGGGGTGGATTGCTTTGTTCACCAGAGTTGAAGGGGCGAGCTCAATTAGTTGAATGTGAGTCGGTGAGGCCCATGGGACATCGTCTGCCATTAGTAGTCTGATGATGATCTTGAAGATGAGAGCTTCTGGTCCTGTGGATCAATGATCGCGAGCCCCCTTTTGCTCCTCTGTTGGGCTACTTGGGGTCATGCCACCCTTTTGATGCATTTCCTTTGTTCCTGGTCGTTCGTCTATAGGTATGTTGTGATCGCCTCCTTGAGTTGAGTTAGTTGTTTGGGCAACAGTGCCCAAAAGGCTGTTTTGTACCAGATAGTGGATAGGATAGTGTTGTTGATGGCAATGACTCTTCCAACTATTAAGGTGTGGAGGCCTGTCCACCTTGCCATAGCTCAGATTGCGGTTTGGACCAATTGGTCCTCGTGGTCTTTTGGTGGGCCCATGGCTGTAAGGCGCACCCCAAGTATCTTGATTGCCTCCTCTCTTGAACACCAATTGACCTATGGATTGTCCGGTGGGGGGAGATCCTCTGCATGTAGCCACCAGCCTTCTGTTTTCACCCCCCAGTTCACCTTCATATCCGCTGTGATGGAGAACAGGTGAATGGTCTCTGCTAAAGCTTTGAGACTGTCCAGCGTGACTTTTAATAATATTGTGAGGTCATCAGCGAACGAGGGCATAAGCAGGATTTTATGGGGGGGCAGTTCAAGAATCTCAATCCGTTCTACGGCCGGGTTAGCCCGTCTGAGTGAAGTTAGGGCCTCCATGACAATAACAAAGAGCAAGGGGGCAATCTGGTCCCCTTGTCTGACCAATCTGTGGACGGGGAATGCGGGTGAAAGGGGTGGCGCAGCGAGGGCACGATGTTGTTTCTGACCCTACTTTTGGCCTTGAGAAAAAAAGATATAGCCATGGTGCCCTCTGTTTGGTCCTTTTTCACCCTGGCTTGGATCCTCTAAGTTTCTGTTCGGTGGTCCAAGTACTAGGCTTGGAGGTGATCCCTGGCCTCTTGAAGTTGTGCAAATGTCGGTATATCCAGTGGGTGGTTTTTGGTCCCATTGTTCTAGCGTGTGGAGCTAATGTGACGCCAACTCCCCCTCGTTTTTCTCCTTCAGCATATTGCATTCTCTTCTGAACACTTTCCAGCCAAACGCACCCTGCTTTCATATGATTCCTTGTTTCCAACCCCACCTCGATCGACAAGCACTCCCCCACCTCGCACACTCCATTTCACTCCATTTCCGCCCACGCCCTTCCCCTCTAACCCCTCATCTTCCAGGTACCTCCTCCTCCTCCTCCTCCTCCTCCTCCTCCCTCCCCTCTGTCCTCGTGGGAGACGTCTCTCTAATCACCCATGACTTCTCTCCCATACCCACCTCCCTTTCCTCATTGCCTTGGTGGCCCCCAAATCGGAGCCTCTTCACCATTCTCCTCTGCACCTCATCCCCTTCTTTAACCTGGAGGTAGAACTTGCCAGGAAGATTCCCAACCTCCTCCTTCCCTTCCCCATAGTGACCTCCGATCCCACTTCCCATTGTCGTCCACAGGATTTTTTTTTTTTTTTTTTTTTTTGGTTTTGAAATGGGAACAAGGCTCTAATCTATTCGTGGGGAGCAACACGTGCTGGGAACCGGGCCCAGCGTCCCATATGGAGATTTACATCGAATTTTGAAAATTTGAGATACCGGGGCCATTACCCGCCTTAGGCTAAGAAAAATTGGAGCTACTTAGGAAATTACTATGACAAACTTCAAAATTGAATAAAATTCAGAAAACAACTCAGGAGCCCCCCCATCAATCCCCTTTTACCTCACTCCGGCAAGACTTACTGCAACAGAGCCACCATCTCCATTGCTGCTGTACCCTATTTCCATCCTACCAGCTAGCCCCTGCACTACCGTCTTCCCCCGAACATAACACACCCTGAAAATGAACGTATACAAAGTATGTTTCCGGCCAGATACAGGCAAAATGGGGCTGCGTTGTGTTCGGGGGAAGACGGTAGTAGGACCCTTGATATCCCACCATCTATTTCTCCCACTCACCTAAAAGACTCAAACACCCCCATTCTGCCCCCTGTACCCCACTTCGGCAAGACATACTGCAGCAGACCCACCATCTCCGCTGCTGCTGTACCCTATTCCTGTCCTACCAGCTAGCTCCCTTACTTGTAGGACGCGTAATATCCCACCTTCTCCTTCTCCAACTC
>BFEA01000529.1:366120-385602 GCA_003427395.1 Chara braunii | reverse complement strand
TTTTTTTTTTTTAAACCCACCTCCACCGGTACTAGTGCTGCTGATAGGAGCAGACACCACTAACACCTGGGGGGAATCCATCTATTGGTGGGGAGTATCACCTGCTGGAAAACGGGTCCAGCGTCCCATATACAGAACGTAAAAATGTCTGAGAATCCTG
This sequence comes from Chara braunii, assembly GCA_003427395.1. Lineage (NCBI taxonomy): Eukaryota > Viridiplantae > Streptophyta > Charophyceae > Charales > Characeae > Chara > Chara braunii. Next base: position 385,442 of record BFEA01000529.1, on the reverse strand, counting down.
AGAACTGGGTTGACAGAGTTGTCCTATATAGTATCCTTTTCTCCCTCATAGAATAGCGGCAGGTAGACCAGTTAGGGCGTCCCTGAACAATTTGAAAGTCTTTATGGATTGGGCCTCTTCACCATGCTGATTGGCGCCAGATCTTGCACTCTAAGCTAGCCCTTCTTTTGTTGGGGGAACATGCCAACTTTCTGAGTTTATACAGAGCCATACCATGAAATAGGGACCATTGACTGTTGATTAGTAGGAAAGGGATCTGGAAATTCCATTGCAGGTCGTAGAGGAATCTTGGGGTCCACTGCGCTCCAATCATTGAAGTGAATCTTATAATTCCTGTTGAGGGCAACATCCTCATTTGTTTGGGCACCTTCCCAACTCACATTCCCCATCTTTCCTCCCTGTTCCCCCCCAAGCCAGCCTTTGTTGAAATTTTTGATATGTTCCATAATCTCCTCCTTTTTTGATAGGTACTGAATTTTTTCTTTGGTCATTTCCCATTGAATTCTAATATCTGTTTGTATTTCTTCCTTGATTTTATCAGTAAATTCCTGACCATTAAGTCTGACTCTTTCCCATTCATGTGTACATCTTCTTCTCCAAATAGCCTAGAGTATTGCTCTTCTACTTATGGTAAACAAATTTTGTGTGAATTCATCATAGGGTATGACCGTCCATTCCTCCATCAGCAACGATTTCCAACCCCATGGCCATATATCAGTCACCTCCAGTTGAGACTATATTCTGTCCCACCATCTCCATAGCCACACTGAGCCAGGGCATTGCAAGAAGATATGTTCTATAGTCTCAGGTATATTTCTGCTCGGAAAGGCTGATGTGCAAAATTTACACCAAGGTTTAGCTAAACCTTTGCTGTCCAACGAAGTTCTGTCTATTAGCCAATCATTAGTTGGGAGACATCTATGTTCAATCTGCCATTGTGATGAGGCTATTTTTGCAGGTTTGATCTTCTTACTTTGGAACCATTTGATCTTTCGAAATTCATATTTTCCTAGGTTCAAATGTTCCATCCATCTTTGTATGACTCTGTCTTTGAGATTAATTCTTGGTCTTAACATTCTATATGTTGATTTTACTGTGAGATTGTGTAGGGTTCTTGTGTAGTTCCTCTTACCTTTACCCCGCGATCCCCATTTCCATTCCTGTGGGTCGAATGGGAGGAATTGAATGAGTGTGTCTGGGCGGAAAACGAACCAGGAGTTCTTGTCTTGTAGGACCCTAATTGTAAAAAGTTGCTCAGTTGTCACTCTTCTTATTCCAATTGATTCTGTAAGGGTTAACTCATTATTGATTTTAAGATCATAAAGAGCGACTAGTATGTCTCCACCTCTTTCCATATGGAAGACATTGCCAATTACTTTGTGATCCTCCTTGAGAACTACTCAGTCATTCATTTTGATTTTAGGGCCCTTCTTGAGAATTACAGTCCAACTTATTGGGATTAACTCTAATATCTTATCAAGAGCGTCCTCTGGATGATGGCAATATTTCAATTTGTCCTTGAGTTTTTTGTGAGAGATTCATTCATTTGTAACTGTGTCCCAGATATCATTTATTCTAATAATATATTTCCTTATCCAAGCCTTCCAGGGTGAGTTCATACAATGAAGAGTGCATCCTTGTGAGTCCCTGATCCAAGTGTTGTTAAAGAGCGGTTGCCTACAAACCTCTTCCCATCTTGTAGGCGTCACTTTGTCAGTAATCGAAAGTTTTCTCCATGTTTTCATGAGAGTTAGCCAGAAGGGGTCTTTAGTAAGATCCACTCTAGCAGCTTCCTTGTTAGATTGTTGAGATTGTTCTGTCATCATTCTCCCAGGTCTGGGAAGGGTCCAGACTCTATTTTCTAACCATGTCATTGGGTCAATTTCATCAACCGTTTTGGGGGGCTAATCTTCTTATCTGTTCCCAGGCTAACACATTCCATGGAGTCTGAGGTTTAAAAAGCAGTTTTTTAATCCATTGCAGAGACAATGCAATTGCTTGGAGGGTGGGATCAATGATGCCAAGTCCTCCACACGATTTGGATTGTATAATTGATGACCATGCTACTCTACTAATCACATTCTTTAAATCATGATTTCCCCTCCAGAGGAAGGCTCTTAGTTGTTGTTGAAAAGTTTTGATCGTTGCCTTGTCTAGTGCCCAGATAGCAGACTTATACCATAGCGATGCCAGTACTACGTTATTGATTACAAGAGATCTTCCAAATATTGATGTATGTTTGTTTTTCCATAGATTTAATTTGGAACAAACATTTTGTAAGATCCATTCATTATTTGATGCTGGTTTCCCTTCTGCTGAGAGATTAATTCTCAATACCCTTACTGGTGTCTCATTAGATAACCATGTGATTCTTCGTAGTTCTGGGGGTCTAACTCCTTGGTGATGAATCCACCACCCCTAAGTTTTTTTACCCAAATTAATCCTCATATTAGATAGCCCGCAGAAACGATCCATCATGATCCTTAGGGTTTCCAGGTTCTCACGAGATGCTTCAATCATGATAGATAAGTCATCTGCAAAGAGGGAACAAATGGGTATTGCCTCTTTTGGTATGCTGGTTACTTGGATTTTCTTAATATCTTTGTTCTTACGTAAATTAGCTGCGAGAGCTTCCATAATAATTACAAATAGGAAAGGGGCGATCGGATCCCCTTGTCTCACTGATCTCTTAAGACAAAATGGGGGAGCCACATTGCCATTTATCATTATTCTAGTAGTGGCTTTTTGGTGCATTATCTTTACCCATCTCCTGAAACTAGGGCCAAAATTAATTTTTTAAAGGCATTTATTCATAAAAGTCCAATCCACATGGTCATAGGCTTTCTCAAAATCATTAAAGATAAAAGTCGCATTATATTTCGATTGCCTGGAGATTTTAATCAACTCATTTACCAAGAGAATGTTGTCTTGAATACTTCTTCCTGTTATAAAGCCCGTTTGTGCTGGATTGATAATATCCGAGATAACATTAGTTAGCCGATCAGCTAATACTTTTGTCACTAACTTGTAGACCACAGTTAAGAGAGTTATGGGACGATAATTTTTTAAATTTGCTTTGTCTCCTTTTTTATAAATAAGGGTAAGGACACCTTCATTAACTATCTCCCCCATCTTTCCTGTGGTCCATACTGCATTGTAAAATTTCATTAGGTCCTGCGAAAAAGTATCCCACATGCTTTCCCAGAGTTGTTTAGGTAATCCATCGATCCCATGTGTTTTTTCTTCTTCCATTAGGATCAGTGCTTTCCATACTTCATCTTTGGTTATGAGTTTCTCCATTTCTTCTCTCTGTTTCTCTGAGATTTTCTTAGTAATTGGTATTAGGAAATCATCAATCTCTTTCTTGTGTTGACTTTTGGGGATGTCACTATTCTCAGGTGTGAATAGATTCTTGAAGAAGTCTCTAGCTATCTTCGTGCAGGTTGTTGTTGATGTAGCTAAGGGTTCTTCTGAATTCAGGGGGTTAGCCAATGCTTCTATTGTGGTTCTTCCTGATTTGGCTTTGGCCATTGCAAAAAATTTGGTATGTATACTTCCTTCCATTTCATGTTTCTTTATTTTTTCCCTTATTCTTATCCCTTGTCATCTATATTCCATGTATTTTAATAATTGGTTTTCTATTTCCTGAACTTTATTAGCCAATACAGCAATTTGCTCTTGTTCTAACGTCTCAGTTTCAATTTGTTGAAGATCATAAATTTTTTGGTGAAGATTAGCTTCCTCGATGTGTCTTTGTTTGGCTATAGCCTTCGAATATTCATTGCATTTACGGCCTAGGAAAGCTAGGCCGTTGTTGAACCACTGTATATCATTTTTGATGAGGGGTCTTTGTTTTCTCTAGAATTCTCACACATCTTTTAGGAATTGTTTAAAATCATCTTTCTTTAGATAATCTGTATTGAGTTTGTAGTATCCTCTTCCTTGATCTGTTTTTTTCGTAAAGGAAAAGACCGCCACACACATTGAGTGGTCAAGGCCAGGAAGAGGGCTATGTGGTAAGATTGCTGCTAACTGTAATGCTCCTTGGATTTCATATGAAACCAAGATTAAGTCAATTCTTGATTTTGTATTTTATCCGACTTAATTTTTTCTAAAACAGGTATAGGTTTTCGCTTGGGGATTTAGTCTCCTGAATGAGTCGAAGAGATTAGCTGAGAGACAGAGATTAGAGATAATGTTCTCATCAACTTCAATATACGGAGGACATGGTGAACGGATGTGCCATCTATCCAGGGTGCGGTCCAGGGCCGCATTGAAGTCTCCTGCAATAATGATGGGGATACCTGTTGGCATATGAGAAAGTATTCCTTCGAAAAAGCTCTGTCTTTCACGAACTTCATTTGCGCTATATACACATAAGATGCTAACCACTTCTACCCCTATCATGGCTAGAATGTAGACCCATCTGCCTTCCTGTTGGTCAGGTTCCCATTTTATAACTTCTATTTTAGTGTCTGGGGGAAGCCATATGGTCACCCCTACACTGCCAACCTTAGGTGTATGTGCCCTATAAGCCGTGTGGGGCCAGATTTCTTTTTGTATATAATTATGTTGATCTGTATTCATCAAGTGAGTCTCTTAAACACATATTACATTTGGCCATGACCTACCATTTACTCCCTTCATCATTTCATAAATAGCTTGTCTCTTATTATGTTTGGCCGATGCAAGGCCATTAACATTGATAGATCTCAGATCTAGATCCGCATCTCTCTTTATCACCTTCCAATTTTTGTCCTTATTAAAAAGAGTATGTATTAAATTTACCTCACACATGGATAATAAAATATTTCCACTGTTCCTAGGTGAGGAAGGTGTTTTTAAAGTATAGGCTCCCATATACCTTTGTCAAGAGTTCCCCCGCTTTCCAGGAAGTGCTTCTTGAGGAGGTTTAAGAGGAGGTCTACTACATCATCTTCAGACCAGAATTGATTTGCTTTAATCTTTTGGATTCTAAGGTCTCTGAGTGAGTCATCCCCTAGCCACTTCAGATTGACTGGGTCTCCTGCCCTGTACCTAAGGAATATATCCCTGTATGCAATTGTCCGAGATTCAGTGACTGTTATGAAAGTAGCCCAGCCTCCTGGGGGAAGATTCTTTTCTATAAACTTGATGGATTCTGCTCTGAAAAGTGTTTCTCCAGCCAGTCTCCCTGTTTGGTAAGAGAGGGAGAGGGTGGAGGACGTCATGCCATATAAAGTCAGTCCTCCGTATTGAGAATCCCCCATCTCTGTGAGTCCCACTTCCCACTTTCCTTCCTTGCATCGAACCGGGAAGATTGCAATTCCGGTTTTGGAGAGAGGTTGAGCCTCTGAGTTCAGTCTGGTTTTGAGCTTTTGTCTTCGATTCTTAAGGTTCAAGGGGGAAGGTGCCAGAGTTACTGAGCTATCCTTTTGCTCATAGGTTTCATCTGTATCACCTGAGGTAAGATCAATTTCCTTGTCTGTATGAAAAATGTCAAACTTTTGATCTTTTGGTCCCTTCTCCTTTTCTACACACTCCTCTTTCCCCTCATCACCTATGTCTTCTTCTCGAACCACTTCTGATTCTCTGTTGTCCCAGTCTAGCAATGATGATTTCCTCTTTTCTGGTGTTTTTTATGAGATTACAAGGAATTTTGTTTCTCCTGTCAAGTTTGAGGTAATCGAAGTTGTTATTCCTTTCTATGAAACAATTAGTGTTCTTGGCATATCAGTCTTTGGGGACTGTGAAGACCGATCCTCTAGAATCATGAGTATTGCAAACTGTTTGATAGTTGCATTGATTGGTGAGGTCAAACCCAAATTATCTCTGTCTGTCAGAATCAAATTAGCTTTGTCTGTACTATCACACGAACCCTGGAGTGAGGACTGTAGTTGGTCCTCTGTTTCTGAGTGTGTGGCTTCCATATTGAACTTATGTTGATAAGGAACTAATTCGGTGTGACCTCTTTTCTCCTTATCACCATCTTCTGAGTTTTGGACTGTGTGATGCCTAGTCTTCTTTTTCATTGCATGTCGGGGTATGATCGCAAGATTCTTCATTCCCTTTCTTGAGAATTTTCTTATTTTTGATACACTGGCTTGAGGACAATACTGTTTTTTCCTAGCCAATTCCTTGAGTGACTTTTTCCCACATATGTTTTCTTGTTTCGGTACCTCTGATAAGGGAAGAGGTTGAGGGATCTGCATTTGACCAGACAGGATGTGTAGCAGTCTGTTGCTCACCATCTGCCAATTTTTTGCCCCTGGTAGACCATACTACAATGTGACCATCAACTTGTCACTCTGCACCAGAATGCTCATAATGTGATCCTTAGTTAATACCCAAAAGTCTTCCTCTGCCCCCGGGTTTATGAATTTCATGTTACTTATAATCCATTCAGCAACATATTGAATTCGCTGCTGCAGATTTGCAGCAGAAACTTGCAGTTGTCCCCCGTCACCCATGTCTTCTAGTGGGATCGCTGAGACAAGGGCTTGCTCCACTTCCATGTGCTCTTCAGTGAAGGCACTGTATAATGGATCCATGTCCATGGGAGTGTGATCTGGTTGAAGATTTGTCAACCCCTATTCTTCCTTTTGCAAGTGTGTGGTCACTTCGTCTCACAGCAGATTCGTCTTTTGAGTGTGTTGGTTCCTTAGTCCACTATCCTTTAACTGTGTCTGAGATGAGTCTGGTGGTGGGGGGCGCAACGGTGGGAGGGATACTAACACTTGTGATGTATCAGCAGAAAGGATTATGACAGATGATGTATCAGAAGTGTGTGATAATAGTGGAACGAATGAAACTAATGCAAGTTCAGAATTATGTGGGAGTGAGAGAGACTGCTGTTAAGTCTTTTGTTGTTGTATTTGGTCATGCTGGGCTTGCTGCGTGTGTTGTTGCGTATGTTGTTGATGATGTGAATGTTGTTGCTGCTGGTGCTGAAGCTGCAGCTGCGATTGGAGACGGGCGTTGTGTGCCAGCTGTTGATTCTGATTCTGTGGTTCTCACGATTGTTCTTTGACTTGACAATTCTCCATTCGATCCCTTCCCTGTATTGATTCTTATGCAAGTAATCCTCTGGTGCCGGCCCCACCATTTTATCTTCTCCCTTTTGGTTACCCATCTGCCCCTGCTGTTTCCCCTGTTGTCCATCTTTCTCGCTCTGTTTTTGTGTCTCTTCAACGGGGTTCTTCATACTCTTCTTTGACTGAGCCATGTGAGGTTGGTTTTTACTCTGGAGTGGAGGGGGTGATGGAACCCATTCTGCTGGCGGTCTGGAGGTTTTACGGGGGTCACCCCTACCTTCCCAATACCATCCACTAGGAATTCCCATATGATTAGGTTCCTCGTTATAGACCCAACCGTCGTACCCTGGGATCATCGGGATCCAACGGTGGGGTCTCTGAGGGTCTCGCTTCAGTTTTGGTTCTTGTGAAACCGGATGCTGTGGATGCATAGGGCACACAAATTCCGTACTTAGGTGTCCATATGCCTTGCATTTGAAACACCAAGGGCGGAATTTGTGCGTGTATGGATCTAGAAGATTTTCCCCCCCATTTTATATGGGATGATATCATCTAAAGAGAATGGCTGATCTTTCTGAAGATCGATTGCCAACATTAGATAATCATCCCTTTTCGCCACATAGGATGGGAGGGGATCTATGAAATCCACAATTTTGAAATGTTGACCGAAATCATGTACAAACGCAGCCTGTACTTCGATAGGAATGTGACGCATTTCTACCCAATAGTGATCCCTCATTAGTTGATCCCTCCTTTCTTCTGGACTGATTTTCTTAGGTTGCCAATGATAGATTCTTACCTGAGAGTTTTCCTGAGAGTTTTCCCAATATAGCTTCTTCCAGCTATCTATCTTGGCTTTGTCTTTCTCAAACAAACAGAGAATGGTGAAGACTGTAGGAGTAATGAGATGTATGAGAAAGAACTCTGAAACTGCTTCCTCACTGCCTTTTAATTCCCTGAGTCTTCTGCAGATCCACTTAATTTTATCATTTGTCGATCGATGGGTTTCTTTATCATAGAAAATCCAGTTATTTGCATGCCTGGCATAAATCTCGTCCCTCCTAGCCAGTTTTTCTATTGGATAGGATTTCATGAGCATTTTCCTTCCTCCCTGATCTACAACTTTCTGTTCAGAGGGAAGAAGAAAGAGGGAGAGAAAAAAAACTCTGGCCGGTGATAAATTGTGAAGGGGGATTTTTAGCTCTTCTATGGGCGTACCAGGTGGTCCAATCGGTGGTCTCGAGATATTCAGAGTTTTGTCTTGCATTGTTTGCCTTACCCTCTGCGCCCATGATGGGGTCAAATGAGCAGACTGCGACGAGTGAGAGTCTTGATTGCTTCGTTTTGTGGTTTGAGGCTGGTTACATTGGTTAGAAAATAATGTTTGTTCCAGTTTTTTCTCTTCTGCTAACATCTCCTCATCCTTTTGTATTTCCTTTGTCTCATCTGGTTCATTGTAAGAGGTGTTCAGTTTCTATGCCTTTTCTGTTTCCTCTATTTTCTCAGATAAAGATTTTTGTGTGTCCCTCTGTTCATTCTCCTGGTACCCCAACTGGATTATTTTGTCAGTGCCTGGGACCTTTGCTGGGACCGCTACTGACAGTCCTTTCTCCCCATCCTATGTAAGCGTCATGATCGATTGTGGTTCTTGTAACTGAGTGTGAGTCCTTGGCCAAACTTTGGGATCAATTATCATGGATGATGTTCCTTCAGTTCTTTTGTCCTTTCTGCTCTTGACTCGGTTATGACCATTCATTTGTGCTTGTTGAAATCCTGGTCTGCTATATGGTGATGGGCTGAGTTGTCTCATCACGTTGTGCCTCATTGCCCCTCCGTAGAAGAGTAGGGATCCTCCTCCTCTGACTCTCTTCGAAGGAATTGAGTTAATTCTCATCATCTTGTTGTCCTAAAATCAACAATAGAATTCAGAGAAATAAAATGTTTTCCCCAGATCCTTTTTCTGGTGTTGCTAATGTGATGGGCTCAGAAAGAGAGCAACAAAAATCAAAAGGAATCAGAAGGAATCAAAAAGGATCTGAGACACCTGATAAGTGAAGAGGAATAAATAGGGCAAAAAGTCAGAATACTCAGATCTACAGATGAAGAAGAATGGAAAGAAATGGAGTATAATCAACAAAAGAGTCGTGAACAAGAATGAGAAGAGTTGACCGGAATCGGGATAGAACTATGAGGGGAATAGGTGGGTGGCTCAGTATGCAAAAAGTGTCTCAGAGGATTGGCAGGAGTACTGGGATGATTGGAGGGTAGAGAAGAATAATATAAATATTACTAGAGTAATTAGAGAATGAAACATGAAGTAGATGGGGAACAGGTTACAAGAATTAGGTCACATATCAGTGCACTAAGGATCTGGTAGGGATTCTAATTAGGATGACTCCTTCGAAAGGGGAGGAGGTCTTTCCCTAGTCTGTGATTAATTATTTGTTGATGTCCTGTTCAATTGATAGTTGTTGTTTGGATGCCTTTGTCAATTTATTCCCGGCATGTAGGCTTGGCTTTCCCTTAGTAGGGGAGGGGAAGACAGTATGATTGGAGGAAGTTTTGTAGGGATGAAACCATATAAATATCTTCCTCTGTCTCCGACATAGACTGTCTGCTGACAATATCTCTCCCTTGCTGAAAGCTTGTCACCGACAGATATCTGTTGCCAAAATCTCTCCCGCGCTGCGAATTCTGTCGCCAAAAGGTCAGTCTACTTTACTCCGTCACCCCTCCTTCTATCTGCATTCTCTTAATAACCTCTATCCTAGTATGATTACTTCCTTCATTGACAATGCCACCATGTCACTCTCCTCTCCGCTGTGCCAGTGAAGTCGTGAGTGATCAACTTGGGTGACTATGACTACTCCTCATGCTTTTGTATTGACGTCCAGTATGCACTTCCTTGTGAATGAACTTGAAGTCGATGCCTCTGTATGGACTGGTATTTCACTCTCGTGATCAGAGGCTTTTCGCCTTCACTCAGAATATCATTCAAGAGTTAAATATCACTCAATTGCCCGCACTTTGAGAAGTCAGGGTCTCTCTCCACCCAGCATCACCAGATTTGACGTAGGTCAAATCCTTTGAGGTCAATGTCGCTCAATTTGCACGACGAAAACTGTGCTACTCGATGCGGAACACATGTCCTCAACAAAAAGCGGGTAAAACGCCTTTATCATGAGTTTACATGTATCAGATTTCATATCCACGTCAGCCTGTGACGTGGTTAAATCAAGCGACTCCGCTTCACGCGCGTGCGTTAAGCGCCCTGTCCCACTCTCGACATCCCTACCAGTTGTGTACGCTGTAAGTTGCAAATTCCTGGAATACAGCAAGACTAAAAGGGAAACGGGGCAAACAGGACAACAGCAAGGGCTTCGTATTTCCAGGGATGTGGGCTACTGTAGGTCGATGCTCAAGAGAGATCTCTACCAAGGGCAGGGCATTGCACCTCGCCCCTAAAGGAAAAGTAGCTCTGAGCCCTAAGGGACAATTAAGACTACAGCCCCGACACATGGTACCGTAATGATGTATCTAAGGGACGCTGAACTCGGTTTCCAGAAGGTGCCGCTCCCCACCAATAGATGGAGCAGGAGCAGCCCACCAGCAAAGCCCTCGATCCCGGTGGTTCTCTTACCACCACTCGGATAGTGTGGACTTTATTTAAAGTACATTAAAACTGATCAAGGAGTTTCTGTCTTATTTGCAAAAAGGCTTTTCGTGGGGTAACTTCAGTAGAGTGACAAAAAAGGGGGTTATAATTGCACTATGGGGCAAGATACGGCTTGCAATTGCACTTTGGGCACCCTACCTGGCCAGAAAGCTCGGTTGTATACATTGTCCGAACTGCACTTTGAAAATGTATCTTGGCCCATAGTGCAACTACAACTCATTTTTGTGTCTCCTGCATAGTTTCCCTTCAAAAAGAAAGACCACCACCCTCCATCCTCTATCACTCCAATTTTATTATTATTATTATTTTTTTTTTTTGAACAACAACTCCCCAGTGATAGTGGTGCTGGTAAGAGCAGCCACCGCTATCACCCGGGAAGAGGCTCCATCTATTGGTGGGGAGCATCACCTGCTGGAAAGCGGGTCCAGCGTCCCATATACAAACTGCAATATGAAAAACAATGTAGAGCACCCTTGCTAGCATTGATTACCCTGGAATCCAGGGGATTGACTGAGCAAGGTATTAGAAAACGGGAAGTTGGAAGAACGGAGAGAACCTCTTCACCCTGAATCAGATGCCAGATACTTGCTGTACCTAGTTCCTCTCTTCCCCCACCAGTAATTAGCACCTTTTTCCAAAAACAAGGCGGGCTGCGCTATACCGATCTGCCAGCCCTTGAGCAGTTGTTGTAGTTAGCATCCCATTACCTCGGAGCAAAATGGGATCCAGGACCTCCTCCTTTTCTTTTTTCTCTCCCCCCTATTCCCCATACCACCCCAGTTCTACCATACTATTGGAGGGAGGGGGGAAAGGATCTGGAAAGTCATTTGCCGTTCTCATCGGGATTGTGGAATCCACCTTAGTCCACTCATGGAAGATCAGCCGGTAGTCCTTGCGTTCCCCTTGCCCCTCATGGTCATTCCCCTGATCCCCATTTCCTCCTACCCGTTCCACCCTCCCCATTTTCCCCCCATGCTTCCCCCCGAGCCAGTTTGCACTGAAGGCCTGAATTTTCTGATTTATTTCCTTTTGTGTTTGTAAGTGACTGATCTGTGGTTTAGCTTCTTCCCATTGTATTGTTATTCCTATTTGGATTTGTTGCTGTATAGTTTCTGTGAATTCCGACCCTTCCAATCTCACCCCCTCCATCTCGTATGTGCAGCGGCGGCACCAAAGTGCCCATATCACTGCCCTGCGTCCTAGTTCAAAGAGATTTTGGGTGAAGGCATCTGCTTCTTTCGCTGACCATGTTTCTAATAGTAATGCCCTCTAGTCCCATGGCCAGGGCGTTGTTGTTTCTAGCTGGTTCCAGATCCTGTCCCACCATCGCCAGAGCCAGACTGCCCCCGGGCATTGCAAAAAAAGGTGTTCTATTGTTTCAGGTCTTTTCCTAGCTGGGAATGAAGTAGAGCACAACTTGCACCAAGGCAGAGCCCGTCCGATTTGTTCCAGGGACGTCCGGTCTATCAGCCAATCATTAGTCGGGAGGCAGCAGTGATCCATTTGCCATTGGAGAGAATCCAGTTTCGCAGGTTTCCCTTTGGATAAGTGGAACCATTTGACTCCCCGAAGTGATGCTCTGCTGATATTTAAATGCTTCATCCATCTGGTCTCTACTTGGTCTCAGAGATTGATTTTGGGTCGAAGCATTCTGTACATTGATTTGACTGACATGTTGTGTAGCGTTTGGGTGCCTGGCTTCCTTTTTCCTCCCAACCCTGTCCATGACCACTCCATTGGGTCTAGAGGTAACTGCGCAATCGGGGTGTCGGGGAAGAAAGTCACCCATTTATCCCCGTCCTCCAGTACTCTAGTTCGCGTCAGCTCTTCCTCTTGGTAGCAGCGTGTTTCATCTGTGGCGGGTCTTTGGAGGGTGTTGTCCCGACCTATTGTGTATATATCCATAGTCACTCGACCTTCTGGGTCACAACGTACTACCCTCCCCATTTTCCCTTTGCTACCGTGGACCTGCACCCAGTTTGTTTCCTGTAAAGTGGGTCCTTTTCGGAGGATTTTCCATCAACTCAGGGGGATCCTTTCAACTACCTTCTCCAGAGCCATTTTCGATCGATGGCTGTATCGCAGTTTTTGTCTGAGGAGGTCCTTGTCTATCAAGTCTTTCTTGGTCAGGTCCCAAATATCACTTATCCTTATTACTCCTCTCTTTACCCACACCCGCCAAGGAGATTCCATGCACTGGAGAACCTGACCCCTGGTGTTAACAATTCTCCTATTGTTAAAGAGTGGTTGACGAAATACCTTATCCCATCTCTCGGGTTGACTTTTGTTAGGCAAGGGAAGGGATCTCCATGTTTTCAACAAGGATGGCCAGAAGTGATTGTTTCGCAGATCGTTCCTTGCCTGTTTCCTTGGTGAGTTAAGACCCGGGTCTTGGTGGTGGGGGTACCCTCGTGGTATCGGCCAGCCCGTGTTTTCCAGCCATGTCAGTGGGTGGGTCTCTGTTGTCGTTTCGGGGGCTAGCCTGGAAATTTGTTCCAGGGCTAGCCCTGTCCATGGCGTATCTTGGCGAAACAGCAGGCGGTTGAGCCATTGTAGGGCCAGCGCTTTAGTCTGTATTGTTGGGTCTAGTATGCCCAACCCCCTTTTGGTTTTAGGTTGAATTATAGACTGCCATGCCACCCTACTAATTACTCTCTGTTTCTCATGATCCCCCCTCCATAGAAATGCAGTTATCTGGCGTTGCAGGGGGTGGAGGGTTGTTTTATCAACCGCCCAGATGGCTGACCTGTACCACAAGAAGGCAAGTACGACATTATTAATCACCAAAGTGTGGTCCATCAACGAAGTATGTTTGTCCTTTCATTGTGCCAGCTTTTCCAAGGGTGGTTTAGATATCCATTCGTTGTTCACTAATGGTCTGCCATTCGCCGATAGTGAAACTCCCAATACCCGGATGGGAGCTTCGTTGGGGAGTCATTTGACATTGGGTTTCTCCGGGGGCCTAACACCTTGGTGGTGAATCCACCATCCCAAGGTTTTGTTCCCCTAATTGACCTTCATATCTGAGAGGGCATAAAACTTTTCCACCATTTTTTTGACTTCCTCCATCGATGCATGGGAGGCGTCCACCGTCAGGGTCAGATCGTCAGCACATAGCGAGCACACCGGGATCGCTTCCTCAGGTATCGAGGTTATTGGTATTCTCTTAATGTCCTTGTGAGTCCGTAAATTTGTCGCGAGGGTTTCCATTACTATCACAAATAAGTATGCTACAATCGGGTCACCCTGCCTAACGGATCTTTGAAGGGAGATAGGTGGTGTCAGGTTTCCATTGACCATGACTCTGGTTGTAGCATTTTTATGCAAAATTTGCACCCAGCGTCTAAGATATGGTCCAAAATTGAGTTTTTGTAAGCATTTGTCCAGGAAGGTTCAGTCCACGTGGTCGTATGTTTTTTCAAAATCAATAAATATGATTGTCGCATTTTGATTGGATTGTCTTGCAAGCTTGATCACCTCATTCACGAGGAGGACGTTATCCTGGATATTCCTCCCTTCAATGAAACCGGTCTGATCCGGATGGATGATGTCAGCCATTACCTTGGTCACGCGGTTGGCCAGCACCTTGCCACCATCTTATAGACCACCGTTAAGAGGGTAATGGGTCTATAGTTCCGAATATTGGTCGTTTCTCTTTTTTTGTATATAAGCGTCAACACTCCTAAGCTTGTCCTACCAATTCTCCCATTTGGCCAGTTTCCCACAGAGCGTGGTAATAATCCATTAGGTCCTGTGAGATGCTCTCCCACATGGTCGTCCTCACCTCCTCTTTTGTTAATAGCATCTCCAACTGCTCTTTCTGTTGCTCCGTGACAGTGCGAGAGAGGGGGCGTAGGAACTCGTCGATCTCCACCATCCTTTGCGCGTGTAGTGTGTCTCCACATTCTGATGTGAAAAGGTTCTGGTAGAAGTCTCTAGCTATTTTTGTACATTCTGCCGTTGAGGTGTACAGCAGCCCTTGTTGTAAGTTCGGAATCCGATCTTCTAATGCTTCTATGGTTGTTCGTCCCACTTTTGTTTTAGCTAAAGAGAAAAATTTTGTGTCCATCGAGCCTTCCATCTTATGTCTGTGTAGTTTGCCCCGGATTCTAATGCCTTGCCATCTATGTTCCATATGATCGAGGATTTGCATTTCCAGTGCCTGTATTTTATTAGCTAGCACTGCTAGTGAGTGAGTGTCATTCGTCATCTCATCTTCTTGTTGTTGGAGGTACAGTAGCCGGTTTTGTAAGTCAATTTCCTTTGCGTGGCACTGCGCCGCACGAAGCTTTGAGTATTCATTACACTTACGGCCTAAAAAGAACAGACCGTTGTTGAACCACAGTATGTCATCTTGGATCTGGTCCCTTTGTTTTTTGCCAGAAGGACCAGACCTCCTTCAAGTATGTTATGAATTTGTCAATGCTCAACAAGGATGTATTGAGTTTATAGAAGTTCCTGCCCTGGTCCAGTTTCTTCCTGAAGGTAAAAATGGCAAGGCACATTGCATGGTCCAAACCGGGGTGGGGGCTACGAGGGAATATCTCAGCTATTTGTAGAGCCCCTTGTATCTCTTCAGGGATCAAGATTAGATCAATGCGCGATTTGGAAATGTGCTCCGCTTGGTTCTTCCGATAGCACGTGAACCCGCGACGGGTCGGGTATCTCGAACGGAACGAGTCTATGAGACCGAGCGATTGCGACAGTTCCATGATAATTCGTTCGTCATTTTCAATGTATATTGGGCATGGTGAAGGTAACTTCCATCTGTCCAGCCAACGATCGGGGGCCGCATTGAAGTCTCCGACTAGGATGACTGGGATACCCCCCAGCAGTTTGGTCTTGAGGTCTTCAAAGAAGTTTTGTCTTTCTCGGGGATCATTAGGAGCGTATACGTTGAGTATACTTACCACATTGATTCCCAACATCGCGAGTAGATAGACCCATCTACCTCCTTCTTGATCTGTCGACCAATTTAGCGGTTGCACCCTTGATCCTGGGGGGAGCCAAATGGCCACCCCACCACTACCCGACCTTTGGGCGTGAGCTCTGTAGGATTGGTATGGTCACCCCGCCACTACCCGACCTCTGGGCGTGATCATGTTCCGGGATGTTCAGTAAATGTATTTCCTATAAGCATACCACATCAGGCCACTCCCTCCCCTCTACCTTTCTGAGTTGTTTCATAATCGCTTGCCTCTTGGACAAAGATACTGAGGCAAGCCCGTTCACATTCAGACATCGAAGGTCAAGGTCCACTACTCTCTTCGAAAGCTTCCATTGTTTGTCTCGATTATACAGTGTGTCAATAACATTCATTTTTTCATTTGGTCTGTCTGCAGGGGCCATTTAAATGGGCACCACGCCTCTGTGCTCAGCCATCCCCCACTGCGGAGGGTTCCATCAAGAATCAGTTTCAGTAGGAGGGTCGTGGTTTCCTCTGCGGACCAAGGGTCACTGGATTTAATCTTCAACAGTTGCAAGTCCAGGAGCGTTTCCTTATCAAGCCATCTGTGTTCCACCCCCCTATCTTGGTCATACTGGATGTAGATGTCTTTGGCTGCAAGTCGATGTTGGCCATATGAGATGACTAACGAGGAGGTTGCTCCTGGTGGGAGCTGATCTTTTATCAATTGAGCGATATCAGATTTAAGTAGAGCAGGACCTCCTCCCCAGGAGGAGAGGGAGAGGAGGAATGTTGAACGTCCCTTAATTGTGACCTCGCCATGTGTCGCTCCCTGTGGTCTAGATAGCCCTTTTTCCCATGCCTTGTTCTTTTGTCTTACCGGTAGGAAGATCAGGCCCTTTTCTAGTGGTCCCTGCAGGGTATCTCCTTTTTCTAGCAGGTGACGCAGTTTTTGCCTCCTGCTCGTGAGGTCTAATTCTGGAGGCTTCAAATACCTTGGGGGAGGGATCTGCCTATGTGGTGATTGACCATCGTAGCTTTTGTTTGTTTCCGGTTTCCATGCCACCAGCGCCAAGCACAGACCTTCCTCCTCTTGTCCTTGTGCGTTGCTGGCCGTTTCATCCTGTTGGTCTTTCACCCAACTTTATGTTGTTCCCTCTCCCCTTTGTGTCCCTTTGCCCCCTCCGCCCTCCCCCCCAGCTTTCTCATTCCTCGGGTCCCATTCTGTCGTACCCTCCCCTTGTTGTTTGTCTCCTTCTGTGTCCTCCCCCTATTGCGAGTCCCTTGTACTATTCTCCTTTGACTGGTAGACTGCAACCATACTAGTGTCTTGGGTTGATTTCGGGGCAGGGGGATGGTCGTCTGTCTGGCCCAGTCCGCCTGATGTTGAGGTTGTGGCCTGATGGGTGGTGTGGTGCTGCGGTTAGAATTTATTGACCACTATTGTCAGGAGTCTATGGCAGACCTCCTGCCACATCGATCCCTCTGGTAGTCCTTTAGCCAGGGCTGTTTTGAGGCTCGCACTGTTCTCCAGGAGGGGGATGAGGGCCCTATATGTGTCGTCCCAGAAGTCGTCAGTTCGCCCCTCAAATTTCTTTTGGAGATTTTCCATCAACCACTCAGCCACTCTTTTCAAACTATCCTCTTGGGGTTTTCCTGTTTTTTTCTCCATCTGACCCTGGGCTGTTTGTTTTTCAATTGCGTTGGTTGCATCCTCCATCTCGATCTCTGGAGGTGAGGAGACACCGAGAATAGTTTCCACCTCCATCGGTGCTGGTCCAAAGGCTTCCTTAAACAGATCTTCCACTGTATCGGGCTGTCCCTGCTCATTTATCAACTTCTTATCCCCCTCCAGTCGACTCTCTAGCTTTGTTTCCCTCCTTGTATCTTCTTGATTCCCCATAGTCTACTCCCCATCTTGTCCCCCTGTAGTTTTGTCCCCATGCCCTTGAGTGTCCATCAGGCGCCCTGTTGGCAGGTACGCTGCTGCCTTCGGGCCAAGCGGCGGTTGTTTCTGTTTTTTCAAGGGCTGGTAGTGTGCGTTGTGCGGCTGATGGGGTGTGTGCTGTTGCAGGGTGCTGGGTTGTGGCTGCTCAGTCGAGGGGTTTTGTGGGTTGGCCTGCAGATCTGTTCTCCGGTGCTTTTTGCGGGGGGGTCCATTCCAACGGGGGCTTTGTGGGCCTGCATGGGTCCCCCTTCCCTTCCCAGGTCCACCCCTTCGGTACTCCCTTCTGGTCCAGGTCCTCCAGGTAGACCCAGCCGTCCTGGCCCGGTTCCGCCATGTACCATCTGTTGGGTATACGGGGGTCTCGATAAAGGCACCCTGCCGCTGGGTTCCTTTTGTTTGGATGCAGGGGGCAGGCCGATTCCGTGCAGAGGTGGCCATACGCCCTGCACTTGAAGCACCAAGGCCTAAACTTATGGGCTGTATGGATTTGGTATGTCCTCCCTCCCATTCTGAACGGAACGATGTCATCTATCGAGAAGAATTGATTCTTCGGCAGGTCTAATGCCAGCATCACATAATCGTCTCTCTAAGCTACGCACGATTGTAGCGGGTCGATAAAGTCTACAATGGTGTAGTGCTGCCCCAAGTCGTGTATGAAGGTTGTCTGCACTTACACCGGATTATGTCTCAGGTCCACCCAAAAATAATCTTTCATCATTTGTTCCCTCCGTTCTTCCGGGCTCATCTTTTTGGGTTGCCATGGATAGATGCGCACCTCCGATCTACCCCACCTAATTATCTTCCACCCGTCCATCCTCTGCTTGTCTTGTGTGAACAGACTGAGAATCGTAAAAACATTTGCTGAGACAGGTTGTATCAGGAAGAATTCGTGGACTGCCTCCGAACTTCCTTGCATAGTTTCCAACTGTCCGCAGATCCACTTTATTTTATCATTCACCGATTTTTGTGTCGCCTCCCCTTGGAATAGCCAGTTAGTGGCGTGTTTTATATATGCTTGATCCCTGTCCTCCAAACTTCCTTGCAGGTATGTCTTAATCATTGTCTTCCTCCCCCCCTGATCGACCACCTGATTCTCGGGGGGAAGGAAAAAAAGGGTGAGGAAATATACCCTGACCGATGACAGGTTCCGAAAAGGGATTTGCAGATCTTCCACCTCTCCCTGTTGCGAGCCAGCCAGGGGGCATTTGATGATCAAGGATTTCCCTTGGATCGTGCCTCTAACTCTCTGTGCCCACGAGGGTTTTGCCCCCTCTACCACCCCTGCCTTCTACTTGTCCCCTCGGAGGTCTACCCGCTCCCTGCTCTCTTCCACTTTTTCCTCTTCTGTCAACATCTCTTCATCCCCTTTCCCGCTCCCTGTCTCCACCTCCTTCCCCCCTTGTGTCTTCTCCGCCATTTCCACATCCTGGTTGGTCACACTGCCTTCTCTCTGCTCCGACCCCCTCCCGGTTATAATGGCATGAGATGTGTCCTCTACTATCATAATGGTAGGCGACTCTTTCTCTTTGTTCTCTATGGCCGGGCTGAAGGGTTTTGAGGGGGCCGCTATCTCCGGGGGGTGGGGCCCAGGGCTGGATTGTGCTGCCCGAGCTTTCCTATCTGTTAGCCGTCCATACGGTCCCATCGTTAATTGGCGGTTGAGGGCATGTCTCATGGCTCCTTGGTAAAAGATGAGCGATCCTGCCCCCTTGGCTCTTCGGTGTGTTAACTCCATTCCTGGTGCAGAATCCTTTGATTTGTTTTGTGTGTTCTTTTACC
>BFEA01000529.1:336231-365875 GCA_003427395.1 Chara braunii | reverse complement strand
GGGGGGGGGGGGGGGGGGGGGGGGGGGGGGGGGGGGGGAAGGAGGGGCGTTGACTTTCCTTCTCACCACTGGCCGTCCTCCGTTGCTCTCCCCTCGTCGCTTGGATGCCTATCCCGTCTTCCTTTGACTTCCTGCATCTTCCCGGCCCGGTTTCCTTGCCCACGCAACTTGTCTCTTCTTCCTTCTCAGATTCTCATCCTCATGTTGCGTACCTCGGACCTGTCTTTCCCTCCCTTCCCTTCTCCACCCCACTCCCCTCAAGTCGTCCTCCTTCCGTCGCTACCTTGAATTTTTCCTTCCCTTCCCTTCTCCACCCCACTTCCCTCAAGTCTCTTCTCTTCGTTTTGATGTCTTCCGTCCTCCTTCCGTCGCTGTGTCCCCCTTTTGTATGTCATCCGTCTAGTCTGCCTCGCTCGCCTTCCAGGGTTGCTCTCCCCGTGTTGAGTACGTCGAATCCGTCCTTCCTGCCCTTCCCTTCTCCACCCCACTCCCCCCAAGTCTTTTCCCTTCCCTTTGATGCCTTCCGTCGTCCTGTCGTCGCTATGTCTCCGTTTTGTGTGTTGCCCGTCAAGCCCGCCTCGCTCTTCTCCCTGGGTTGTTCCCCGCTGTTTCCTCGTAGCCGTGGCTACTCCTCTACACCGGTTGCAGGTGTCGCTCGCTATGCAGAACTCTCTTTCCGAATCCGTCCTCCCCTGCTAGACTCAAACCGCCTTCGTTCTTCACACTCGTCCCGTCTTCGCACTCTTCGGCACTCCAACGGCTCTCTCCATTGCGACCCCCCTGGTGTTGCCACGTGTCAGAAGCGCAACATCTGGGAAGTTTTGCGTGGAATACACGTCAGCCTGTGGGTAGCCGTAGCTACTTCTCTATGCAAGTTGCACGGACCCCTGGTGTCGCTCGCTATGCAGAACTCTCTTCCCGAATCCGTACCTCCTGCCGTCTTTGTGTCTCCGTTTTGTGTGTCGCCCGTCTAGCCCGCCTCGCTCTCCTCTTGGGGTTGTTCCTCGCTGTTCCCTCGTAGCCGTGGCTACTCCTCTACACCGGTTGCACGGACCCTGATGTTGCTCTCTACGCAGAACTCTCTTCCCGAATTCGTCCTCCCATGCTAGACTGAAACCGCCTTCGTTCTTCACCCTTGTCACGTCTTCCCACACTTCGGCCCTCCAACGGCTCTCTCCACTGCGACTCCCCTGGTGTTGCCACGTGTCAGAAGCGCAGCAGGCAGGAAGTCTTACGTGGAACCCTCCCACCGAGGGTCAGGCCAGTATACACGTCAGCCTGTGGCGTGTCACGGCCCAGCGCCAATGTCCGACCGCGCATGTGCTAGGCGCCACGCTTTACTCTAGGGTAGGGTCAGGATATCCCACCACCACCACCACCACCCATGAGACAACTTCCCTATTTCTGTCTCGAAGTGTTGATTTATTTTGTTTTTGTTTTATGGATGTTTGAAGGAGAGCAGCTCGTACCGTTTTTCTTTTATTCTGTCATTGCTGTTTGTTCCTGCAAATCGATGGCAGGGATTCAGCCCTGGTCATATGTCTGAAATCATTTGCAGGAGCTGGATGCACGGATGTCCCAAAGGACTGAACGGGGCAGAACTTTTTTTTTTTTTTTTTTTTTTTTTTTGACACATTGAGTTTATTAGATCATGAAAAGGATACGTTTCCATTGGTCACAGCTCAAACCAATCCATATCATCGAAAATCGAAAACAACAAAAGGTGTTTCTTGGACGTTACATCTCACAGCAATCGAAACACCTCACGCGTCGAGCTCAACACTCCGACGTCCAACCCTTTTGTCCTGCTGCTCAGGTTGAGAGGAGAAAAACTCCCTATTGATTCCCTATATGTAGTCCCGCGCGGATAAATTCCATGGTGTTGTATCCTAAGTGGCCGTTGCCGTATGGTGAAAAAATTCACTTAGCGCCAAGTGGTTGCGTACCAACTGGTGTTGTCGGCGTCACCACTGCAAAAGACATTTCAAAAAAAAAATTAAATAAAAAGTACAAAGAAAAAACGATTGCCGAATTAAGTCCCGATAGGGCCTGCGGTGAAAGAAATTTCACAGCGGGCCCTACCCCTTACCCCAACAATGGTTTCACAGTCTCATGCTGCTGCAATACCAGGGTACTTTTTCTTAATCTTCTCACCTTTTGGGCCCTCCTTTCTTACCTCCTCTTCACCTCGTGCGGGAAAGCACCACCCCCCCTCCCTTCTAACTCAGGTGTCATTCCATCTTAGCAGCTGCAGTGCCATTTCCTCCCAGAAAGTTGTGCCTTCTCTTCTTGCTGCTTTCTTCAGGGCAGAGTCAAAGATTTCCCTCCGGTAACCAATTACCCTAAGCTCCTTCATCAGTGTAACCAGGCTCCACCAAGTCGAGATCTTGGTATTCGTGTTATCAATAATTCTACATACGGTGTTCTATACAGCAGCGAATTTCTGAGCCTTTGGAGCGTAGGAGTTAAAACCTCTTAAGGTCTTAAACCTTCCAACTTCCCCTTTCCAAATAGTTTTCATATTTTTGAACTTATGAAATTAGTAGATCCAGGCTGGTTTATCCGTGATTACCAGTCTCGTTTCTAGGAATTCAAGAACTCAATCAGTTCTTTCAAGTGTCAGATCAGGGTGATAACACTCTTCGATCTTGTCCAAACGGAGCTTCAAATTTCTCTTCCCATCAGGCTGCTCAGTCTCATACCATCCAATTAACAACACATCGTCGACAAACCTGCCACCGTCGATAAACTTTGCGTCACTCCCAAGAGGTGTGATAAACTGTTGCTCTGCAAAGATACATAATATATTGGTCAATGGCGGGCTGGCTCTACCCCCCATTGGAATGCCAATATTCTGCTGCATCAGTTGTGTCATCGAGTAGAAGTACGTATTGTCTACTTGGAAGGACGTTAAGGTGACCAACTCGGACATCTGGAATGACTTCCAACCTTCTTCACCATGTGCTTTCCCAAAAGTTGTCTTCTTCCCTTTCGTCTTTAGCCTGATCCAATCATGTCTATGGTCTCTAAGCAATTGCACAATCCAATTTACAGCCTTGACAATCTCACTGTGTGGCAGTTTAGTGAACATTTCTCTCACATTATAACCCCTTGCAATTATTCTGCAGTTCTTCCCAAAGCATTGATTTGCTTTCAGGTTAACGTATTTGATTTTCTCCTTCAGGTTTCTACCGCTATCCAGATTAAAATGCCTTACCTTCAATCTTTTGATAAGAAAATTTAAACTCTGCGCAAGGAGTCCCATTGCAATTCTGGTAGGGCTTAGGAAGGAGGGGACAATAGGCCTTTTTTTCTCCAGGTCCTTGTCTTTTGACAGGATGTAGGCCGGCTGTAATCTTCCTTTCTGATCCCATTTCCCAAACTTGTTTAGTTTCTTCTCCAAATAACAAGTCTTGACTTTTCTCAGAATAATACTCTCTTCCTCGTTCATTTTTCTGTATCCTGCGTTATCGTTATACATCATTCTCATAGCATTCTCATAACGCGCAGGACACTCCATGAGAGTGGCACCTGGGTTCCGATCTAGGGCGAGAGTACCAACCCATCGAATGCTTGCTTCAACCCCAAGACATATTCAGTGTTACATCCAAGTGTCACTTGTGGGCCTTTCTTACAAAAATCCTTCCAATTAATCTGAAAATGCTCCATCGCATTTAAACATGTCATTTTCTTCAATGGTTCGATTGCGAGGTTACAAGCCGCGTTCACTTCCCTTCCTGTAAGCAGAGACCCAGGGAAGGGGATGTTTTTTGCATTCAATACGAACTCCCGAATCCCCTCGACCTCCTCAAGCCTAACTTGAACATGCCCATTGTGACGGGGCAAGTCAAATGCTTTGCAAGTGCAGGGCCAACCACTTCCTCTTGCAAAGCGTTGGTGGTTATGTAGAATATCCCCGACAGATCTACATTTCTGCCAGACTGATCTCATCCTACCAACCCGCAAGTTAGACAAGCAAGTCGGTTCAATCTTTCCCCCCAACCATTGTTTCAAATACCCATGTACCTTGCCTTTACTAATCATCTCACAATATGGTAATTTAACAGTGACCCAATATCTTGGGTTAATTCCAAACCATTTCTTGGTGACTCGTGTTACGATTCCTCTTACAATCTGTCTTCCTCTTATGGTATTGAGTAATTTAATGTCACTGTTCAATTCTACTAATTCTTCTAAACTTTTTGTACACAAGGATTTCCTCTTCCAACGGGCTCTCAATAAATTGATCGCTTCTGCTTTTACAATTTTCGAGCGATTCTTTGTCTTCTTCAGTTCAAGTACAGTCCATTTACCACCTTCTTGAATGAGATTTATTACATCCCGGAGCAGGAATTTCTTTCCGTGGAAATCGACAATGTTGGATCCATACAGAAGTTTCACCAAACCCCATGCCTTAAGTCAGTGCTGCCCTTTATTGTTTATAATTTTAAGCTGCTTAGCATTCCCCACTTTTCTCAGTATCTTCAACAGATTGGGTTCTTTATCAATTCCAAGAGTTTCACAGTCAAACAGAATTACTTTCCTCATTTCCACACGCAGTTTCTTTTGCTTAGATTGCCTTCGAGGCCTTCTTCTAGTTAACTTCTTTGCCCTCTTTGTATTTAACCCAGGATTATTAGATGCGATGACCCATGCTTCCATGTGTGCAAGAACATTTTTGTTGCCGAACCAAATGGGAAGGGCCACATAGTTGACTGGTCCGACCTTATCAAGCCACATGTGCAGCTTCTGTTTAGGTCGGGACTTAGCCACATACATGTGCTCTTTCCATCGGGTTTGCAGAGTCCTGTCTGTCTTACCAACGTAGGTTAATTTGAAGAAAGGAGAAATAAGCAGGTACACACAGGAATCAGCAGAAAGAATCCGCTTTCTTTCTTCGGGATCCAAGTTAATCCAGTATTTGATGTAAGTTCTTCCCCATTTTAACTCCCTCTTCAGGCAAAGGGTCAAAACAAGTAACTTCTGTAGAGTCAGGATTTCCTGTCCAACTGCTGTCCCATATCTGCTGAGAAGACCTGCTAGCTTCTTATAAGCCCTCGGGAGCGATCTTTTGCTGACTGACGTTAGTTTCCCGCGATGTTGTCTTCTTCGTCGGTCCTTTCCTCTGATTTGGAGTTGGAGCTACTATCGGAAGTATCATCCTCTTCTTCACTGGTAGCTTCTTCCTTTTCTTTACCTGTCACCTCTGTCTACTCCATTTTTAGCAGGACTTCAAAATCCAGCCTCGCAAGCTCCCAGACTCCAGCCTCTTTCCGTTTGTAGGTGATGCCGCGCTTCTTACACAGCTCCTTAATCTCAGTGTAGTGCATAGCATCGTAGTACACCACCCTGTCTTTGAAATACAGCCCTCTTGTACATATGTCTTTTTTGTTACCTTTTGTTTCTACTTCCTCCGTTTCAGTTGGTTCCTTCCTCCCCTCAGTCCGCTCTTCTGGAGCTTTCACACTAACCACTTTCTCTGGTTCCTGTCCACCTCCCCCATTACTGTTGTTTGCATCCTTACCTGTTGTTGCCAAGATCTCTAGCAATAAGTCTTTGAGTTGCGCCACCTCCTTCAAATTCCCCGCCATGGCATCCATCTTTCCATCTAAATTATGCACCACAACATCCTTCTCCTTTTCACTATCATCTGATGAAACTACCACCGGTTTACTCCCCTTACCATCTTTCTTTAAGAGGCTGGATCTTGCTCTGGTTTTGCCCGTTCGAAGTCGAACTGGTGAAGCGGGCTCCCCCTTCCTCTTCTCCCTGCTAGAGCTCTCCCGTAGCTCCCTCAATTCTTCCTCAGCCCTTAGTCTCTTCAGTTCTTCTAACTCACTCTCCTTCAAACCGACTTTCTTCTCTGTCCCACTCACTCTCCTGCAATGAAGAAGTGGGTGGCCGACAACTTTGGTAACTCCCTGCGTATTCCAATCCATATCAATTGTACCCTGTCTCATGCTGCCTCCACCGAGGAAAATCCCTCGGCCCCAACATAAAACAGATCCCCTCCCCTCCCTCCACCTCATCCGCGAAGGCAACCAATCCCCTCCTAGAGGCTGCCTTTGCCCACCCCTTGTCCCTGTCTGCCCCCGCTGGGGTTGAAGGCAACCAACTCTCCAACCCCGGCCCCAGACAATCCCCAATCTTCCCTACTCCCAATAGGGCTACTTCCTCCCACCATGCAACACTCCTGTAGAATAAGGTTCCCCTATAACAGACCCCTGGGTTAATTTTTCGGGGAGAGCTAACTAGTAGTCTATACCCACAACTGGCCAGCCCTATCTCTCCTTCCCCTTGCTTACCCAAGGCCAGGCGGAGCCCAGGCTGACAGTCCTACCATCCTTCCCCTGGCTTGTCCCCTAACTTAGGCCAGACGGATCTCAGACCTGTTGTGGGTAACTACCGTATGTCTGTACCCTGGAGTCTCAAAAAACCCCTGCCTACCAAAATTCCAGCCATAACCTTCGAAGTCCTATCCTCACTAAAGCATCTGCAAAATTCAATGTTCAAAATCCCCAATTAGGAAAAAAAAACTCATGAAAAAACGAAATAAAGAAAATTCACCTTACCCCAATCAGGGGGAACAGGCAGGGCAAAACCTAGTGGTGAAATTACTAAACAATCCCAACATGAAAACGTTATGTCTGAAATTACTACTACAAATAGTAGTAATCAAGAAGTAAGTAATCAAGAAGTAGGTAATCGGGATATAGGTAATCAAGGTATAGGTAATCAAGATATAGGTAATCTAGATGTAGGTAATCAAGATATAGCTAATCAGGATGTAAATATTAATGACTATTGGATAATTGGGTAGCCGAAAACGGTACCCTGAGACTAAAAGGTTTTCAAATGATATTAATATTGATGATGGTAGTGATGATGATGGAAATGTTATAGATGACTATTTGAGTGAAACAGTAGCCTAAAGATAGTGGTGGCGATCAACTTCGCCTACAGATGATAGCTGTGAGGATGATAGTGTTGATGATCGTGATACAACAGATGATAGCTATGAGGATAATAGTGTTGATGATCGTGATACTACAGATGGTGAAAATCATTATAGTAATGACTAAACACCCATAGAGATGTAATGATGATGAGGATGTCAACTAATTGTCCATTATGTTGATGACGATCGCCTTGCCGCAAGTGATGGTAACTATTAATCTTGATGACGACTTGCTGATAGTGTTGACGAACTCGAGCTTGATGACGGACCGCGCTCCATGCTGTGATAACTTCGATCTGCAAGCTTGGCGTACTTCAGACTATGAATTACACATTTCCATGTCACCTTGGGCTATCTCCACTGCGATCTCCCTCAAGCGCCTTGTTGCCACTTCACCTTGCTACGTGGCGGCGCGGGAATCTTGCGTGGACCCCGTGAAACGGGGCAGAACTAATGCGGAATGGGGAACAAAAAAATGCTCTACAGGTATGGGACAGGAAACCGTCCCTGCAAGGACGCAGGACACCACCGCATAGACCAAGGGCCTCGTTCTACACCACTTGAAAATAGTTTGAGTCTCAAGGGCGCCCTCAACGAGAAATCGAGATAAATTTACACTTGAAACTCCGTTTATGGTTCACCGTACACTTGAGGAAACCCTTGAACAAGCTGCACTTGAAACCGAAACCCACGTTCGTTGACCAATCCTGGACCTTGAGGAAACCCTTGAGGAAACCCTTGAGGATCGCCTGCTGGAAAAAAGAAAAAACAAACAAAAAACCCCATTCGAAGTGCTCTGCGGTATCCATTTGCACTTGAACTCAAGGGACCTCGAGTTCAAGTGTGATTTTTCCCCAGCCGCACTTGAGTTTCAAGGATGTGCACTTGAGAGCAGGAAAATGAAAACATTACGGTCGTGTCATTAGGGAGGGGTGGAGCGAAGAATTTTCCTTCAACCCTTGAGTTCAAATGGTGTCGAACGAGGCCCCAAGTGCATCGGATGTGTCTTTTGCAGAGAGGCAGAAAGCAGATCAATAGCGATTCCTTGCACCTGTCCACAAACACGTCCAGATTCAAGTCCAATCGGTGTTGCTAGTGGGACCTAGCGCCAGGTTGGACTGCGTACAGCTCAAAGGTAAGAACTCAAAGACAAGGTGGGTACCTGCACACATCCCAGCACTTCCATACCTACATAACAGACCACCTTGAGTGTTGTTGTTGTTTTTTTTTTGGGTAACTTCGGCGCAGTCACCTAAACAGTTTGTAATTGCACTTCAGGCAATCCCGCGAATACAATACACCCCCACGCGACCCCACCGCACCCAAAACGTAGGTCATATACATTCGGCATTACTGGCCCTTTTGCCTCAAGTGCAAGTACAAACTCAATCCCTGACTGCGCCGTAGTTTTCTCTTTTTTTTTTTTTTTCACAGACCATCTGGACAGTTTGTGGAGATAGGTGCGGCGCACCACTATGGAAGATAGAGGCTAGGGGCGTCGCTCCACTACTCTCGAAATGTGCAAAATGAGAATGAACTTCCCGCTAGAACATGGCCAGATGCACCGGCCACATTTTTCTCTTTTCCGCATTTCGAGAGTGGTGTGGCGAGGCCCCAGATGATAATCAATGCAAAGTTGCAAACGTCTGAGTCATGGTTGAGTTTCTTATAGGCAAAAAAAAAAACAACACTAAATACAGTTCTGCAAGGAAAATGAATGATAGCGAATTTCAGAAATCAAACAGCATCATATACATGAGACCAGATAGTCGTGACCTCGAACCAATAGCAGAATTGCATCCCGAGATCCACCAAATAAGAACACAGCAAAAGCTCATAATTGACAATGTTGGAATAGTCTCATCATCATCAACGAAGAACCAATGTCGATATCCTGTCTGGAGCTCGGCGCCCAGACTACAGATGGCAGATCCTATCTAGCCTACTCTACAATGTCGCCGATGACGTAAACAGCTCCCCTAAGTACTAGCAGATCTCGGCCAATGCCGTACGCTTCAAGCACTAGGTATGTCTCTCGTATCACTCACAACCCCGTTCCCCAACTCACACATGCCACGTGCACCCAAGGACCACCACCCCATCCAGCACACAGCAGCGCAGCTCGGCTATGGCTGCCTGCTCCTTCTAGCTCGCCCGTGAGCTCGTGAGCGCTGGCCAGCGTTAGCGCAGCAGCACTTGCGCAGCATGCAGCCAGTGCCCGAATGCCCAATGTGTAGGCAGGCCCGTCCCTATATCAAAGTGGCCTGCTGCTGCGTGCGGTAATGCGGTACTCGGCCCTGGCCCAGAAGCTTCCGGTAGCCCCCACGAGGTTGAGCCTCAGTCCGAAGTAAACAGGCTCAGGGCCTTTGTTCGACCCATGCTGTGTATCCGGCCCAGGGCCTGCCTCAGTTACATACAAAAAAAGGCAGCCTGGGCCTGGGTGCTTCCAACCAACTGGCGCTGCACAACTGCCTGAATTTTCCCCAGTTGCGTGGTGACCCCAAAATGGCCTGTAGGCCGTGCCTGCCTTCACTTAGGGCAGACGACTGTGTTGAAAATAGGCCCTGTAGGGCATATCGAGGCCCTATGACTCGCATTCCCTCCTCCATACTTCGATAGTCCTCTAAGAAGTTCAATCTTCGATAATTTGGCGCTTTCCCTTCTGCAGAGATTTCTCATAGTGAGCGACAACCTGTGGAGCGGTCTGCGTCAGTTCCTCCCATGTGAACCATCTATCCTCCTTTGGATCAGTGTGATGTCTGAACCGAACTCGGTACTGCAGCTTGGGTTTTGGAGGACGTCCTCTACCTGTCGGTCTTGGAAATGGCACTTCCCTATGATCAACGATGTTGTCGATGTCGACCTCTCCATCCATGGTTGGGGGCAGCATAGAGCGACGAGAGGGAAACTGATCATTTTCTTCAAAAGGTGCAAGCTTGGAGGCTTGGAAAACAGGGTAAGTGCGTAGGTGACCAGGGATGCGAATAACATAAGAAGGGTCATCCGGTTCATCCCCAACGACATCTAAAACCTCCCATGGTCCAAAGTACTGTGCCATGAGCTTGCAGGAGATCCCGTGCTCTTGTCCCAGTTCTGAGGACTTTACCCAGACTCTTTCTCCTACCTGGAATGTAGCTCGGCGACGGTGTTTGTTCTCTGACTCTATCATCGTCGTCTGTGCTTTATGCATCTGCTCAACAGCCTGTTGCATCAGATGCTCATACCGATAAGCAAACTCTAAGGTCCCTGGTGCAGCAAATGGCTGATTCTCAAGTAGTAGGAAGTCCAAAGGCAGTCTAGGCTTGAAAGTCAGTAGCAAGTTGTTCGGGCTCACTCATGTAGCGTTGTGCACAGCGTTGTTGTACAGGCTGGCGATGAGAGCAAGTTTCTCATCCCAGTCTACCTGATTTGGCTTGATGTAATGCCTTAGCAGGTGTTGTACAACGCGGTTCAACTGCTCTGCCTGCCCATTCGCCTCTGGGTGACTGCCCGATGTCATCTGCAACTGCGTGCCCTGTTCTGCAGCTGCAGCTTTCCACAGTTCACTGGTGAATTGCACATCCCGGTCACTAACTATAAACTTAGGCAGTCTGAAATCTCTAACCCGGTTTTCTTTGAATAGCTTGATCACATACTCAATTTTAGTTGTTGCAGGCATTGCGACTAACCTAGCGTACTTACTAAACCTATCCACAACGACATAGACGTAGCGCATTCCACTCTTGCTGCTGACCAGCATATCCATGAAGTCCATGGACAGGATCTCACCAGGACTTTCCGGAATCGGAAGGGGCTTCAAAAGCCCAAGAGGAGCCTGTGTTCGTGGCTTGTCCCTCTAACAGACGTGACAAGTCTCCACGTACAGCTTAGCGTCTTTCATCATCATGGGCGACTAGAACCGCTACAGCAGATTGACTACTGTCTTTTTGTAGCCAAAATGTCCGGTGGCATCATAACACTCACTTATAAATCAACTACGCAAAGACTCTCTATCCGGCACACACAGACGTTTATTCCCTTTCTTCTCAAGGAACATCACTCCGTTGACCAACTCAAACTCAGTTGAAGTCACCTTGTCCTTCGCCTCGAGTCTGCGTGTGATCTCATCCATGAACTGATCCTCACGATAGGTTTCCACCATAGAGCGAGTGACATCGTCCGCAAGCCCGAACTCAGTGATCAGCGCACCAGAGAACTCTTGCCTACGCGACAGCGCACCAGAGAACTCTGGCCTACGCTACAGCGCACCAGAGAACTCTGGCCTACACAACAGCGCGCCAGAGAACTCTAGCCTACGCGACAACGCATCAGCAACCTTGTTGTACTCACCTTTGATGTACTGGGTTCTCAAAGTCATACTGCTCAATGACTTCGATCCAGCATTTCAACGCATCGGAGAGCACAGGCTGGATCCTCATCCACTTCAGGGTCTGATGATCAGTCCCAACGCAGAAGAACCTCCCAAGGAGATAATGCCTCCAGTGGGTGAGCGCCTTGTAGATCGCATGGAGCTCCTTCTCATAGGTGGACTTAGCCAAACTTTGAGAGGGCATCTTTTTGGACATGTACTCGATTGGCCTCAACTTTGGCCCCTCCTGCTGCGCAAGCACAGCGCCTATGTCATATTGGCTAGCATCCGTGGTGACTATAAACGACTTGTGAGGATCGGGAAGCTTCAAGACCTCATGGTGTGTCAACACGTGCTTCAAATGTTTGAAAGCAGCCTCATACCTGTCTGTCCACTCCCATGGGGTGTCAAGGCGAGTCAGATCCGTCAAAGGGGCGGCAACTATGCTATAGTTCTTCATAAAATTGTGATAGTAGCCGGTCATCCCAAAGAAGGACCTTATCTCAGTCACAGACTGAGGATGCGGCCAGTCATTGATGCTGGACACCTTCGCGTCATCAGGCTTCAAACTCTCCGCAGAAATCTCATGACCCAAGTACAAGATCCGGGTGCGACCAAACTCGCATTTCACCCCGTTGATCTTGAACTTGTGTTGCTGAAGGAGACTAAGGACTTTGTCCAAGTGCGCAACATGCTCCTCAACAGTCCTACTAAAAACAAGTATGTCATCGAGATACACGATGACAAACTTATCCAAGTAACCATGAAAGATCCGATTCATAGCATGTTGAAAGGTGCCAGGAGCATTGTAAAGGTTGAAAGGCATCACTACAAACTCGTACAGACTGTACCTGGATTGAAATGCGGTTTTGTGTTTATCCTCGGGCCGGATTGCAATTTGATGGTAGCCGGACTTCAGATCTATCTTACTGAAGTACCGGCACCCTTGCACTCTATCTAGCAAATCGTCGATGCGCGCTAGGGGCTCTCGGTTCTTGACAGTGTTGGCATTGAGGCCCCTTTAGTCAATGCACATCCTCAGCGTACCCCCCTTTTTTGGCACAAATAAAACTGGTGATCCGTAAGGGGAGACACTCGGCCGGATCCAACCCTTCTCTATGAGTCCCTTGAGTTGTCGGTGAAGCTCGTCAAGCTTGCCTGGAGACATCCGATACATCCTACCCTTCGGGATGCTAGACCCTGGGATAATATCTATCGTGTGGACGACCTCCCTCTTGACAAGCCCTATTGGCTCTTCAAATAGATCAGGGTACTTAGCAACTACTCCCTCTATCTTCGGCACAATTTTCATCCGCTCGCCTGCTGCAGAGACATAAACTAGATACATACCCTCCTCCGGATTCTGCTTATAATAGTTGTAAAACGTGGCGGCACACATGCATCCGTAGGACTCGATCAGACTACTAGCCTTAAACTTACATGATCTGCCAGTCCCTCCACCTGGCAACACTCAACATCCTGGAGGTAGATATTGACTACCATGCGCTATTTGTTGGCACAGGTCGACTCCACAAGTCGACTCAGGCGTTGCACTTGCCTCTGTAAGCGCATCCTCTCAACCCACGCGCGACCAATGAAGTTTTGTGTCGAGCAAGTGTCGTAATAGGCCCCGGCCTTATGAGCGTCGACGACTACCTCGCTGATGAACATCTCACCCTTAGGGGCTTTGACCAATGTCGTCCAAGAAGCTAGCGGGTCTAATCTAGACCACTCCTCCTCTAGCTCCTCTAAGAACTCAAACACATTCATCGAACAGAGGCTCGATGGGTATGAATGTGTTTGCGAGACGACGATGGAGTCAGTAGCTTGGGCCATCTCTCGAGATGGTGAGGGTGTGTCCACCATCTCGACCCTAGGAGGAACAACTGCTATTCCTACTGGCCTGACGTGTTTCTCGGAGCACTGCCAAAACTGTTGGTTACATTGCTACCAACGGGAGCGGAGGATCCCAACACCTGCCCCATCGTAGGCGGGATCGTGTGTGCCGATCTCTCCACAGTCCTCACTGAGACCCGCTTTCTCCATGGAGGAGCATTGGGGTCTACTTGACTCCTAGACCAGGAACCTCTTCGGCGTCTACTAGTCGCCTTACCTTTCTGAGTTACGGCAGCGACTACTCCACCCCCTGAAGCTTCTATGTTGCCTGCCTCTGAACCCACTCCCGCCTGGAAGTCGTCGTCCAACTCGATGGTGGAACCATCGTGTCGACGAACATGATGCGTCCCTTCGCTTTCCAGTTGGGAGGCAACGACTTTTTCCTACCATCCGTCGTGGGTGTCTGACCATGGCGTATCTTTGCTTCAAGGTCTAGGGCCTTCTTGCTAAACGAGGGGAAGTTGTGCATATTGATGTTGGCCTCACCTGCCAACTGATTCCTGAGGGGCATAGGAAATCATATAAAGTAGGAGTTGAGTAAAACCTGGGGGTCATAGCGCACCCCATGTACACAGATCAGACGCTCTACTGTGTTTGTGGCCTCCCTTACTGACTCAAACTGCCTGTTATTCAGAGTCGGGATCGCATCAGTGGCCTTTTGAGCCTCCTGAGGATCATGCCACCCGTCTTCCACCAACTTAAGGAAGTCATCCAGTTTCTGGTTGACTGCCCAAGCGTGGAAGTCGTGACCGTATCCCTGTAACTGCACTAAACCACTCAACCATCTCGCTGCACTCCCCTCTAAATAGGAGGCAGCCACAAACACTTCCTCGTGTGGGAAGGTAAGTTTACACTTCACGTAGATTGGCACTGACCTCAACCATGCGTCGAGGTCTTTGCCCCTCTTGTCCCCTGTGAAGGGCTTAGGAGCAACGATGGTCGTCTTTGGAACTCACTGACTTTGTCCCAGTACCTGTACCATTCTGGGGCTGTGGACCCTGAGGCGCAGGTTGCTGCTTTAGCTGCTGCTGGGGTTGTGTACCCTGCGGCTATGCAGGCTACGAGACAACAGGCTGCCCGCTTACGGCAACCTGCGACACTGTCTGTAGACGAATCTGTACACTAGGACCTGCTGAGAACCCTCCTGCTAATGGCATACCTAGGGAAACGGTTTGGACCGATGTTGGGGAGACATATGGGGATACCCCAGCCACCGGTGGGACATAAGGAGGAGGTTGTACAACGGGCCAGGCACTGGGCCCGGACGGGCGATGGTGCCGCCTACGATCACCTGAGCAACATGGCCAGACTCGGCTAGATGTCCTATAAGATCCTCGTCTGGTGATCTTGCATCTTTACCACACCTAGCAAGACCGCCCTCAAGGTCCTCACGTCATCATCCAAATCTGTTGGGTCCATCTCCTCTAACTCGCTAATGTCCGCTTGTCTCCGCTGCACCCTGACTCTTCTTCTAATCATTATTTCCTTCTCGTTATTTTTTGTCTCCTTCTGTAGTTGTGCCTCCTGCAGTGCTGCCTGTTGTATGGCGATCTCATCGGAAGTCAACGCTATTGGCTGGCTTGCCATGACGCCAGTGGACTGACTAAGGGTCTGCGCGACCGTTGACCCTACGGCCCCTAAACTGCTGGCCTTGGAACTTTGCTGCGCAGCAGATGCCATGGTTGCTGAAGTTGCGGCTTCGCTTGTGAATGCTCTGCTGCCCTTTGCTGCCCTAGCTCTCTGCTGCTGCTGCTGCCTCTCCCTTTGTTGGCGAAACAGTAACCTGTCACCCTCGGGTCCTAATGCCACGTGGGCAATCGGGCGTCTAGCCGATCGCAAGATCCAGTCATCCTCACTAGTGGTATCCCTATCGCTCATAAGCTACAAAACTATACACAATCTGCACTAAGTCACTCTTTAATGCTTACCGCAGCGTAGTGCACAGACCGATTTATAGTAGTTAAACTAATTAATTGGTGGTTGCGTCAGAGTAGATACATTTGGGTCCAACAGGTAAGTTCAGATTCCTACAAACGAAACTACTTTGACTTTGACTAGTTTGCAAAATGAAAGCACAATGAACACAGAACAGTTCTAAACTATGTTGTCTGTCAGATGTTAATGGTTGTACATCTAACTAATCAAAATAAAAATAGAATCATTTGTTGGGTCTGTTCGCAGAATGGAATCTTGCCCAAACTTATCACCTGGAATCTACCCCTCTCTCAGTTCTTCCTGAATGTCTCTTGTCGTTAACGTCCCTGAGCAATCCGGACGGTGTGTGTCTAAAGGTGTGCACAAGGTCCACCCCTGTGCCCCGAGTTCTGCCGAGTTGGTCAGCCCTGCACCGTGTTTATCCTCGAGTGCAGCGAGCCTTACATCGACTGATTGGCTGATCAGGAGGCGTTTTTATGGACGGCCCCCGAAGTCCTCATGAATTATTTAACGTCGCAAACAGGACAGCGACCATAGCCAATGGAAGGTCCCCACTGTTACTTATTTATAGACGTCCGGTCTCGTCATTCCCATAGGGCTGGCTTGCCCTTCCGAACCCCTCAACAACGCAGTGAGAAGACAAAGGACAAAGCAGCAAAGCATGCGCCCTCTACTCCCGATGGGTTGGCATGGTGACCGTGACCCAGTGCTTCGTCCAGGGCCCTTCAGATAGCACCACCTTCTCCTTCCAGATGCTCCACGTGAAGGTTGACGACTCTCAAGGTTGAGCGCACACGACTCCTCACATGAGAGGACTCTCAAGACAGAACACACATCCTCATGGTAAGGAGTGTCGAAGAGGGTAGATAAGGTTAGGTGCAACGTACCTCAAAATAGTTGCCCCCAACCACAGATATTCTCACCAGATGACCCGATGTTACTGTGGTGACCAATCGCTGCTTCGGCACAACCAGCATTGCACCGCCGTTCCACCTCAGCATCAATCACACATCGGATAGTTCTCATCACACTGCGAACACCCAATATTCACCACTTAGTAGCCTTCCTAGCGATACCCCTCACCTCTTGGGTCGCCTCACTTGTCTCCACCCTCCTCACTACACACCTCCCACGGCTGCTCGCCCAGCAGACCGCGTGCATGTACCGCAAAGCCAGAAGACAAGCGCCAGATGAGCACACCGTACCACAGCTCCGATACCAAATTGCAAGGAAAATGAGCGATAGCGAACTTCAGAAATCAAACAGCATCATATACATGAGACCAGATAGTTGTGACCTCGAACCAATAGCAAAATTGCATCACGAGTTCCACCAAATAAGAACACAGCAAAAGCTCATAATTGACAATGTTGGAATAGTTTCATTATCATCAACGAAGAACCAATGTCAATATCCTATCCAGCGCTCGGCGCCCAGACCACTGGCCTACTCTACAATGCCGCCGATGATGTCAACAGCTCCCCTAAGTACGAGCACATCTCGGCCCCAATGCCGTACTCTTCAAGCACCAGGTATGTCTCTCGTATCACTCACAACCCCGTTCCCCAACTCACAGATGCCACGTGCACCCAAGGACCACTATGCGCCCCATCCAGCTTACAGCAGCGCAACTTGGCTATGCCTGCCTGCTCCTTCCAGCTCGCCCGTGAGCGCGTGAGCGCTGGCCAGCGTTAGCGCAGCAGCGCTTGGACATCAGGCAGCCAGTGCCCGAATGCCCAATGTGTAGGCAGGCCCTTCCCTATATCGAAGTGGCCTGCTGCTGCGTGTGGTAATGCGGTACTGGGCCCTGGCCCAGAAGCTTCCGGTAGGCCCCACGAGGCTGAGCCTCAGTCCAAAGTAAACAGGCTCAGGGCCTGTGGTGGTTACCAGCACCCAACTGCCCTCAAGCTTTGTTCGGCCCACGTTGTGTATCCGGCCCAGGGCCTGCCTCAGTTACATACAAAAAAAGGCAGCCTGGGCCTGGGCGCTTCTAACCAACTGGCACTGCGCAACTGCCTGAATTTCCCCAGTTGCGTGGTGACCCCAAAATGGCCTGTAGGCCTCGGTCGTGCCTGCCTTCACTTAGGGCGGCCGACTGTGTTGAAAATAGGCCCTGTAGGGCATATCGACGCCCTGTGCCTCGCAGTTTTTTTTTCCAGAGAAAAAGATGTATATTCCAATATAAGCTGGGAAACGGGCCCAGCATCCCTCACATATTTGCCGCGGCCATACGGGGCTCGACAAGACACTTTCGGTCGAACCCATCCCTGACCGCAGCTTCGGGAGGGGGAAAGAGAACACAAACAGCCTGCTCCCCGGAGCCTTGTCCTGCCATATCTGTCGTCCCTGGGCCCTCCTGGCTACGGTCTTGATTAACAGTTTGACACCTTCGCTTGTGCTAGCTCCCCCATTCCTTCCTTGTGATCCCCAGGGTTCGAATGTGTTTAGACCGCAAGGGCAGGCTGATTCGGCTAGCACGTTAAAGGCCCCGCCCCAACCACTAGGTATTTGTGGTTTCTTAAGCTCACACGAGCACCTACCTATAAGCTACGGGCAGCTGGAGATGACACTGGGCTCCTCTGCCGGACTGGACTGCGGGATCTACTCAGGGTCAAGATGAAGTCGGAGCACTCAAAGCTGGGTAATGGCCCCGAAATCGTCATTGTATCATCATTCCATTGCATTCTTTATAATCAAACCCTTGGCAACTGAGACAGCTGGACATGCACTTATGTGTGGAAGAAGAACCCAGACTGGGCTATACCAGGGTCTTTCGTTCTCAGACGAAGCCGGGCAATGGCCCTGGCAGCTTAAACTGCCGGTACCTTTCCCACATATCAGCCGCGGGCCGAAATT
This sequence comes from Chara braunii, assembly GCA_003427395.1. Lineage (NCBI taxonomy): Eukaryota > Viridiplantae > Streptophyta > Charophyceae > Charales > Characeae > Chara > Chara braunii. The sequence continues at coordinate 347,882 of BFEA01000529.1, read as the reverse complement.
CGCCCTGCGCGCCAAAGAAAAATGAATAGCCACAGATGAACCTGTGGCGGGCACCGCCAGCTATTTTGAATCCCCACTGACTAGTACCGCCAGCCATTTCGAATCCACACTGACTGGCGCCACCAGCCATTCTGAATCCCCGCTGAACTACTTCCTTGTTATACAGCCAGTACACGGCCCCAGCCTTGCTGAAAACAAAACGCGTCGCCTACAAAATTTTCGGAGGCCCAGCACCGTAGATAAATCCAATCGGCGGCGGGGGGCGTCTGAAAACGGCCCGGGCCGATAGCTGAATGGACTGGTGATTTAACCACCGCAACATATCTTTTTTCGATCCGGGAAACGTACTGGCGGTTTAGCTCCTAAGATCTGTTTCTCTCAGCTGAAGCCGGGCAATGGCCCTGGCATCTCAAATTGTTCTGTGAAAATCTCGTATGGAATGCTGGGTCCGCTTCCCAGCACGTGCTGCTCCCCACAAATACATTGGAACATTGTTTTTCCTAGCCCGGTGGCCGAGCCCTCAATTCTGGCGGTTCTCCCACCGTCGCGGGATACTGGACCCGCAAAAGGGCTTTAAAAAAAAAAAAAAAAAAAAAAAAAGAACGAAGGAATTTGGCAGGTGGAACCCGAAAACTACCCAACAGGGGGGGGGGGGGGGGGGCGGGGGAAGGTTTTTCCCTGTAGGGAAGTCTGACGATATAAAGCAGACAACGAAGATCATTCCACCTTGCAAAATTAGGACTTGAGAAAACACAGCACTTGGCTTTTAGAACGTCAGGCAAGAGAGATAATAGTACACAGTCCAGTTGGGCCATAGAGACAACGGCCCGGGGTGGGGAGGAAGCCCTTGGCTATCACAAGTACAGAACAGAGCGCCAAGGCACACGCAGCACAGTTGGGCCTTAAGAGACATGACCATGGTGGTTTGCTTTGAATGGGTTGGGCCCCACCACTCAGATATGCTCAGACAAAATCCTCCCTCTATTTTAGCCTGACAAGGCATAGACCATGAGCATCTTAGGGGCTCTGACACAAAAGAGGGGAGTCATGTGTGACCCTACTTTTGATCGCAACCCTGCTCCCCATCAACCACAAGTACGCCATTATAATGTCATCCTGGGCCCCACCACACAGCAATCAAAAGCAGTGTCAAGAAGCGTTAAAAAAAAGAAAAAGAAAAAAAAGAAAAAAAGAAAAGAAAAGAAAAGAAAAGAAAAGAAAAGCGTTATCCTTGTACCAAGTGTGGGCAACAGATGAATGAAGGAGCGGAAACGCCGGGCGGGTAGCGTAGCGCTCCGGTCTTTCCGTCGCCGCACGCGATTAGCGCTGGCGGCGCTTCCCTGTCGCCAACTTCGCCGTCGAGACGAAGCGCGAAAGTCTCCTTGCACGCACATGCAACGTGGGTAGGGCTATGCCCGTGTGCACAGGATGGCATCAGGGTAGTCGTAGGCGTAGGTAGCTACAAAGTTCTGAAGTAACAAATCCTAACTCGGCAGGATAGCGTGATGGTAGTTACAAAACTTCTAAAGTAACAATGCTACATGTCCATCGCTGTGTCGAGGGCCAGAATTTCAATGGGAGTAAGAACTACTCGGAGCTCGACTCAATGCGGGTAACTTCCGGAGTAGGAGCGCGTTGTCGAGACGAGTATTTACGGTGGTAACTTGCGACAGGGAGTACCATGAGATCGTACCATCACGTGGTATACCTAATCATCACGGAATACGAGAATTAAGGTCACCGTCGTGCCTTCGTCACCGCTAAATCCATAGGAAGGTAAGTGCCGGGTTAAGATTCTAGGGGGGTGAAGAAGGACGGCTGCGGTAATTTACCACCGAAAGAGTGAAAACCTAACATGGTGTATCCATCTCCACCTCAACTCGTTCAACTCGGTTCTTCCTCAAGGTAACTCTAGGATGAGAGGCAAGATCGGAGAACCCTAAGCGAGTAGTTTTTCACCAGATTTGAGCCGGGCGGATTTACTGAAAGTTAGTTTATCGACCGTTACAATGCAAATGATATTGGGGTAAATCTGCGACTCATCAGGTTCCCTTCCACTCGGTCTAGGCGTGCATCGGCGTCTGCATCTCACCGTCGGTGCTATCCTAGTTCGTTTGAGAGGGAAAAGAAGCCTTTTTAGGCCTCAGTTTTCCACTGGTCTACCGGGTCGGTTCCTGTATCTATTACCGGATACTTTGTTTTCAGAGCACGCCAATGAGAGCAGACTGGGAACTGCGCCGTTGGCTTAAAGGAGTAAATGCACGCTTTGGTGAAGCACGCTGTGGGGGACTCCGGGTATTTCAAGTCCGGTGCATGCCATTTCAGTACTGTCCCTCACGGCTTGGGGTACACGATCCAGCCCTACAGTAGTGCTCTCTCTCTCTCTCTCTCTCTCTCTCTCTCTCTCTCTCTCTCTCTCTCTCTCTCTCTCTCTCTCTCTCTCTCTCTCTCTCTCTCTCCCGCTATGTGCCATGTGGTTCGTGCTTCGAGTTCTGGTGCAGTGCCCTATGGCTCTATGTAACGTGCTTCGTGAACTGTGAATTGTTGCTATGAGAATTGGTGCTACGTGAATTGGTGCTTCAGGCGTTGGGGCTACGTACTACGTGCAACATGGTACGTCCTTCGTGGACCGTGAATCTACGTGATTTTGAGCTATGTGCGTTGGTGCTAAGTGCTAGGGGCAATGTGCTTCGTGCAACGTGCTACGAGCTTCCTGAACCATGAACTGGTGTTACGTGAATTGGTGCAACTCGCTTGGAGCTGCGTACTACGTGCTCTCAGTCCTCTCTCTATCTCCTCTGTCATCTCTCTCCTAAGTGCTACATGAACTTGATGCTTAGTGATTCGTGCTACGTGAACTTAGTCGTGGAGTCCGGCTATGTCAGGCTTTGCCTACTTTCGGGGACTTGGTCGGTTGGGACGGAGGCTTGGCCAGGGTTAGGATAAGGGTAGATGAATCTGCCAGCTGCACTGGACAAGAATCTGCCAATTTATACCTACCGGAGGGGAGATACTAAGATACATACCGAACGGAGGAGGGCGGTGTCCGCTACTCTGGTACCGGTCAAAGGAACTCGTTGAAGACATACGGCTGCTGCTGGTAGCTTCATCCGTCAGGTCTAGAGCAAGCCAGTATCTCGGGTACAGGTGCAGAAAGCAGACTGGGAGCAGAGCCGTGGGTGACAAGGAGAGAGTGACATCAGGAAGATACAAGGAAGAAAAGGGTGGATCTCGTGATACATACTGAAAGAGAACGTGGATATACGGTTACTGGTGGTAGTAGAATTGTGTTGTGCAGAGGATGGTTGGGCGTTTCACACGAGTAACTCCCGCGAGTTATCACGGTCACTCAGTAGGTAAGCCGCTACGGAGTAGGAGTATAAATCCCGAGCTGTCTGATTAACGCACAAGGCAGTGGAGTGGGATGCAGTGAAGGGCTCCAAACCGGATCTTCCCCGGATCCTCCCGGTTTTACCGGATACAAGAAGGTTTCGAGTAGATGGAGAGGGGTTCAGAAAGGGTGCCGAGTAAGTGGTGAGGATTCAGAGAAGGCTCAGAGCCATATTCTTCTATCAATCACCCTCTCTGTAGTTCCTGAGAAGGTTCCGGGCCGGATTCCCCCGGCCCCCTCCGGCTCCCACAGGGAACAGTCTCGGCGACTTCGTCAGGTGCAAGGCAATGAGGTAGCGGATAGACTGAAAGCAGAAGGTAGGTACCTTCGCCAATGCAGAAAAAATTAAACACGGGTAAGAATGATTAGATTGTTTTAGCTGACTGATCTACAGTTGCAGCCGGACCTCCGAAAACAAGACAAGGTGAAAGGGTCTCGTGCTCACAGCGCCTCTCAATGGCAGCACAGGCAAGAGGAGGTGCACATAGTGCAGTTCCGGAGCAGGCAGGGCAAGACAACACAGTGAACTAAGTGAGTCGGTGAGTAAATGTTACGACGAGGGAGTGTGCCCAAAGGGCATTCGGCTAGGGAAAGTGGTGGAGGATGAAGGAGGGAAGAGATTCGTAGTAAACGAAGAAGTGGCGGTGGTAAAGGAGCAGTGGCTAAAAGAAAGGTCAGTAATTGTAGTATTCCAGGGGGATGCTCGTTCGCTTTCAAGAGCCGTCAAAGAAGACCTGATCAGGGCATATGAGGACGGCTGGACGGCGAAGAAGTTATTTCAACCCGAAGCAAGACGGGGTAGAGTCAAATTCGAAGGCCCGAATGTTGCCTCTTATGTGGCCAAAGCTAAAGAAATCGCAGAGTGGCTAATCCAACAGAAAGAAATGTCGATCAAGCTGGAGGAGGGGAAGATCTACACAGTCCTCTTCAGGCCATGGCTGTCGAAACAGGAGTTGCAAGAAGTCAGAATTCAGGAAGCCGGATCCAAGTTTTGGATCATGGCTCTGAGGGTGCCCCTAGAAGCTTACTTTTACTTAGGAAGCGCAGTGGAAGCCATCTTCGGCGGCTACTCGTCGATGCAGTCTCCGGAGTACGACCGAGATAGGCCTAAGTTAATGAATGTCAAGTTCGAAATGCCTCCAGACTCAAGAACGAGAATAGAAGACGATCTCACCATCCAATCGCCAAGGGAGAGAGTTGGAAGGTAGAAATTGGGACACCATACGCGGACTGGTGTCGGAGATGCAGGTGGTACTCTCACACTGAAGACAACTGCCCGAAGTCCAAGACCAAAATGGACGGCCGTGGGGGAAATGGGGAGAGACCGGGAGGTCACAAGTTGAGGTTCAGACAGCATCTGCAGGATCAGCAACGAGCTGCGCAAGTACAAGTTGAAGGCAGCAGGGAGCAGCCAAGGTCGCAGCAACCGCCCATCGGCGCAGTCAGGAGTCAAGGCCCCACTGGACCCCAGCCATCGGGGCATCTACAGCAGTTCGAGGCGAACGGGACATGCCATAGCCGAACCCAGCTCAGCCAGCTGCCCCTACCAAGAGATGTAGGAAGAGACACAGGAGGCAACAATCAATGGGCAGGTCCGTCGAGCAGCAGGCATTGGCCTGGGGTTCCAGGGAACAATCAGGGCAATGTCCAAGGTAGCGCCCAATGGCAAGGGGGAGATATCCACAGAGAAGCCAGAGGTTGGGAGGAGGAGCAAATCATCAACATGGGCCTGCCCCTACCCCCCCCCCTTACCTAAGGAGGGACTGGCCAGGAAGCCAGGCATAAAGAGACAGTCTCGCTAACAGCCACCTAGACGGATTGTTAATAGAGACTCCAACGCACATGTCGTGGCATGGACAGCAACCAGTGGGACTGTCAAGCATGGAGTACCAACACCAGTTCAGGGAACATCTCCAACCTCCTTAGAGCTACCAGATTGACCATCCTCAAGCCAGATACCTGAACGACAACTATGACTGGAGAAGATTCGTCGATCGTGGTAACGCCACACTAGAGTTTTCGAGGTGGGAAGAAAGGAGCGGCGGAAACAGTCGCACTCAGAGGACGAGTGGCAGGAGGTGGGATACCTGGAAGGAGGGCTCGAGAAGAAGCAGGGGGGATCTCACTCCATCCTGGAGGCAGAACCAGTCAACAACTCCGAAAGGACAGGAAGGAGGCTTTGGGCCCTGGGACACAGGTGCACGTCCGGAAGCTTACCGTATGATTGCTGAAGAATTGTCAAAATCTTCGGTATCCTCTAGATCCAAAGTCAGGTGGGGCAGTGAATGCTGTGAGGCAGAATATGGGGCTTTACATAAATCTGCTTCCTCCTCATCACTCGAAAGCTCTGCACAGTCAGGTGCAGCAAAGGTTGCAGGACACAAAAACGCGCAGGCAGGCAATAGGGGCCCGGTGACGCTGGAGAGAAATCAGATGGAGACAGTTCAAAGATGTTTGGTTCCGCTTCTCTGCACCAAGGCAGAAGACCGAGTTTTCCTGCTAGCCTTGACGGACGAGGACGGGGCTTCGAAGATTCCTTCCCAAGTGGTAGACTGCTCGCCCACTCCAGCATTGATCATGGACACAACAAAAGTGTTGTACGGCGAACACGTTCCATTTAAGCTGATTCCCCACTCATCAATGGTACCTGTTATCTGTGAGTCGGTCCAGGGCTATACCAAGATGTACTTTCCCATCTTGGATGCCTGGATCCCTCCAGAAACAGCCGGTCTCCTGGCGCAATCTGGGGTCCGATGGATCCACATGGACCTGGTACCCGAGCGAAACATGTAGGAGCTCGAAGCTATCAAGGTCCTGCCGGGCATCTCATCATTGGTCCTGCTGAATGTCAACAAGAAACTGCTACTTGAGGAGAACCTGCATTCTGATTTTCTGTCGCAGAGCCTGTCGGAGGATTGGAAGTCCATCTCAAGAGCTAGCTCCTCAAGAGGTAGCTCTTGCAAGCACTCGAAATCGCAGTCGAAGTCGAGCAACAAGATGAACAGCAAGATGAACACAGCGGACCAGCACCAATTGACAGCACAACGGTCATCCTCCAGCATCCAATCAAAGGCGGACGAATCCTGCAAGGATGATGAACAAGCTTAGATTAGCAACATGGAATGTGAGGTGCCTAGGGGACACCAATGGCCGAATGAAGCGAAGGAGGTTGAGATCTTGGGTGCACGAGCGAAGGGTTGAGTGCGTGATGCTACAGGAAACCAAACTGAGTAAGGTTAAACTGAGGGATTTCGCAGGGTGATGGGATGGCCCTCAAATCTGGTCCCCTGCCCAAGGGACCAGAGGTGGAGTGGGTATCCTTATCCACAGCGACTTGCAAGCGCAGGTGGTAGACGCAGAGCCGGATCTATGGGGTCGTTGGGCTTGGATGAAGATTGTGATAGGGGGAGAGGAATGGGTGTTAATGATCGTCTACGCGCCAACTAACTGGAGAGAGAGGGGTAAGTTCTTTTTGAGATTGAGAGCAATTATCCCGAGGGCAGACAGGTTGGTTCTAGCAGGAGATTAGAATGTTGCGCTTGATGAAGCTCTACGTCCAGGCGCAGCGTGCGCAGGCAGAGGAGACGTGCAAGCCTTGCTGGACATTTGCGCGGAATTTTCGCTTGCAGACCCCTTCCCAGTGTCAAACCCGGATGACCCTGGTTACGCTTGGTTCTCCAATCTGTTCAGAGACAGGCAGGCCATAACCAAGAGACGGTTAGACTATTTTCTGCTGAGCGAGTTCTCAATGGAGAAGGTTACAGCGGTCCGCCCAACCTGTCACCCCATGTCAGACCACAAACCGGTTGTGGTAGACATCAGTCTGTCCGCTGATACAGAGCGAGGTAAAAGGTTTTTTCAGCTTGAACAGCCAGGTGCTTGAGGTACCAGGCATTGGTGAATGGGTCTCAGAACACATGACCAGATGGGAGGGGGCGAGACCTTTATTCGAGACAACAGCGGAGTGGCTGGATGGAGGAATTGCTATAACCTCCGGTGTGCTGGACGTGTGCTCGAGGATCTTGGCCAGGGCAAGAAACATAAGAGAAGCAGAGTGTATGAGGAGAATAGAGGAGGCAGAGGACCGGATGGAGAGACACTCAATCTCGGTCATGGTCTGGGCAGCTGAAAGAGAAAAGAGGATGTCTGAGTGGAACAATTTGCAGGAGGAGAGGGAGAAAAGATGGGTGGAAATTTTGCAGATAAAGGGAGTGGAAACACACGACAGAATGACGAAGGAGACATTTCAAAAGTTGCAGCCGCGGAGGGCGCAGCAGCAGATGGTGGAACTACGGCACCCCTTCAACGCATCAGCCCCGGCAGCGTGTTCTTCGACGGGTATGCTGCAGTACGCAAGACTATACTATTCGGACATTTTGACATCGAGGCGGCCTCAAGACAGCGTAGACACAGATCTTTCACTATCGTCGGACATGTGGGAGTAGACAACAGTTAGATTGCACGCTGGCGGAAGACTGGACCTGGATCGCCCGCTCACCTTGGAGGAGATCTCTCAAACGGTCAAGTCCATGGCGAAGGGTAAATCCCCGGGGGTTGATGGCCTCACTGTCGAGTTCTATGCTGCAAACTGGTCTGTATTTGGGCCGCTGTTGGTAGAACTTTATAACGGGGTCCTGGTTGGTGGTAAACGAGGGAAGGGCACGACACACGGCGTTATCGCGGTCCTGTTCAAGAAGGGCGACAAGGCCGAAGTGCGAAACTGAAGGCCTATATCGCTGCTAAATGTATCTTACAAAATTCTGGCCAAGTCATTGGCCAGAAGGCTGGCAAGATACCTGCCTGACCTAGTGGCCTATGACCAAGGTGCGTTCGTGCAGGGTCGCTCGATCTTTAACAACATAGTAACGGCCATTGAAACTCTTGAAGTGGTCCAACAAGAGAACCTGGATTACGCTGTTCTTCTCCTTGATTTGGAGAAGGCGTATGATAAAGTAGGCTGGACCTTCATGCTCACTACGCTGCGTTGGCTAGGATTCGGGGAAGGGTTCTGCGCATGGGTCATCACACTATACACGTTCTCCACAGCCTCAGTCATGATCAATGGTCACTTGTCGGAGCCGTTTCCTCTTACAAGGTCTCTCAGACAGGGATGCCCACTGGCACCCCTAATCTTCGTGCTCCAGCTGGAGGTGCTGCTGAATAAGATTCGCTCCCTCCCGATTATTCGTGGTCTGCAGCTACACACGGGCAACGAATGTAAGGTGAAGGTGCTGGCTGATGATCTCTTCGCAGTCTGCGAAAATTCTGAGCCAGCTCTGACAGCAATGAACAGTGTATTGTGTGAATACTCCACGTTATCAGAGGCATCAGTGAATTGGTGCAAGTCAACCTACCTCCTCCCGGCGCAGTTCGAACTCAAGGTGGAATGGGGCATGAAGAGAGTGGCGAAGGGAGAGGAGGAACGATTCCTGGGAATGCTGATAAGTCTGCAGATCGAAGCTTCGTCGCAAGGCCTACTCCTTCAGCAGCGGATTGCAGCTAGACTAAGGATATGGGGTTCAGCATGGCACCTATCATTGATAGGCAGAGCACTGGTGGCCAACGCGGCTCTGTTCTCCATTCTCTGGTTTGTTACCACGGTGATTGAATTGGCAGACGGCATGGCAAGGGCTATTAGGAAATTGGTGGCACGTTTTCTCTGGAAACCCAGGGCCCAGAGCACTGAGTCATTCATCTCCAAAGTGGCACTCGACACCTTGTCCTTCCCGAGGGAGAAAGGGGGTCTGGGTCTGGTGGAACCGACAAGGAAGAACCAAGCTCAGTTGTTGATCTGGGTAAAGAAAGCCGCTGGTCTGGGCGAGTCGGAACATTGGGTGGCTCTAGCGGAGCGAATTCTAATGGGGGAATGGAAGCTGAGCCGCCCGAAAGATGTCTGGGCCTGTTTCTTCATGCCATCCTTTAGAAAGAAGAGACTCTGTTCTGGATTCTGGGAACCTATCAGAAGAGCCTGGAAAAGAATGTCGCCGAACTCCCAGTCCACCCCCACCACGAAGGAAGAAGTGCTAAATCAGCTTCTATTCGAAAATCCAGTTGTGGTGGACAGCTCTCATACCCCCTTCCTCGCAGATGGCAAGCCTGGGACGTTTGGGCGAGCCACGGTGAGAAGAGGAGTGGTGAAAATGGAGGACATTTGGTCCTTGCCACTACGAGGATGGATCCCACTCAGGGAGCTCAAGCTGAAGTTAAGAGGCCTGCAGCGAACGGAAGAGCACTGGCATCGACTCATAGAGGCCATACCCCTGGAGTGGCTAGATATCCTTGGTCCGGATGGTATCGATCCCACAAGCACGATGTCTCAGATACGGAACCCAGAGGAGATATTCTCTGGAAGGTATTGGAAATCCTGCCCAGCGGCTTCAGGAGAGTAGAAAGGTGGAGGAACGTCGGCCCACTGAACTTGCCGTCTTTCGTGGAAGGAACGACAGCCACAACGTGGGATAACCCAAGCCAGGTAAGAGTTGTGGAAGTCTGCACCAAGGGATCGAGAGTAAAGCGCCTGTCTTGGGTGGGCAAGGCACCGCTGAGAAGCTTGCGGTTCGACCCTCTTGCCTGGAGCTGGTCAGCCAACGCAACAGGAGGAAAAGAGGCCAGCTTGCAAGAATACACAGTCGCTCTTGGTTATCAAATCGCCTCCAAGCCCCTGAAATCACCAGCAAAAGTGGCAGTATCCAGGTGGCAAGCGGTGATGCAGGGGGAACTCGAAGGGACGGAACAGGACTTCGGGGATCTATGGAAGAATCTGACCAGGCTACCTAATGGCAAGCAAGTAAGCATTCTGTGGCTTGTCTCTCCTAGTAACACCCTCAGCGGTTTGGCTGATCAGTAGGGGCATGCAGGTAGACTTGGGTTGCCCCAGGTGCAGCTGCTCGTTCGAATCCACGAGGCATCTATGGTGGGAGTGTCCAGCCTCGAAGCAGGTCTGGAAATGGTGGGAATACCACTGGGGGAAGTTCGGAGGTCAGGGTGTGGGATGGAATGAGCTCTGGGTACTGTTGGGCTTCCTTCCCTCCACATTGAACGGTCGCAGAGGTTGGGGTTACATTGCGAATGTGGTGAGAGGCCTGATCTGTGAGGTGATCTGGATGGAAAGAAACAGAGCGAGATTCCAGCAGAAACCRTTTTCCGACATGGAAACCAAGAGGCACATCAAACAGGGTCTCAAACAGGCAATCTGGGTGGACTGGAGAAGGTCAGCCAAGTCAGGGAGGGGAAACAGCAGGCAACTCCGATGGTTTCTTCATACCTGGGCAAAGAATCATCAGCTGGCAGGCATTCACCCGGAGAAGGGTCTGGTTCTCTCGCATTGGGTAGAGCAGGTAGACAACCAGGGTACCTGTTAGCAGTGCACTTCTAGGAAGTTTGGGAGGCTAACCAGGACACTCTGTTACTTCTAGAGTCGCAATGGGCCGTTACGAGAGTGTCAGTAGGTTTGGACTCCGTCCTCTGGGTTCAAGTAGGATAGCCAGTGGTCAGATTGAAAGCGGTACACCTGTTGGGGACCAGGGACACTCGGTCCCATCTAGGGCCGCGGTGGGTCATTAGGTGAGTGTCATTAGGTAGAGATTTACCCCACTGGGCCGTATTAGTCCCAGGGTAAATCAGGGTGGAAAGCTATCGAGTCTATTTATGGCCTGTTGGAGTGCATTGTTTCGTCTACTAAATGTTGTTAAATTCAGAACAGTAGAAGGGCAGAACCTGTGAGAATACTCTTTTTACAGCCCAGTGAGCTGTAGGCTGCGGGACACCAAGCAGACAGGATTGTGTTGCTCGACTATCGGTAGCAAATAGTATTATCATCTTTTCAGCCTTTGGAAAAGGTTCAAATTGAGGCGCTAGCTAGTGCTGCTGGTAGAAATCTGGAAAGTTAGTAGTTGTGGACTTTCCGCAGGCATTTGCCTGTAAGCAAAGCTGGCTGATGCTGTCAGTATCCCGGGCTGAATTGTGAGGTCCCCGGCCTCGATGCTACATTTATAATGAATCTTGTATTTGTATTGAAAAAAAAAAAAAAAAAAAAGTGTGGGCAACAAGGCCTTTCTCAAAACACTTACCAGTGACATCTTTCGTCTGCATTTTTTTTTGTTTCCCGTCCTTTAGTGTGAAACAGTTTTCACCTTTGGCAGTAGCCGATGCAGATCCCAGGGGTCGATCCCTTGACCTCAGCTTACCTGTGTACAGTATCTGCACAGTTCCCTGGAGTTGAACCCGTGACCTGCACGATAGCCAGTGGTAAGTAGGTCGC
>BFEA01000529.1:315196-325986 GCA_003427395.1 Chara braunii | reverse complement strand
CCATAGCCAATTGAGAGTGAACTCGTATCTGAAAGCCATATCTCTGAGTTTTGAGTGGGCGCATGTCGCCAGTATGCTGCGTTGCTGTTTACATGCATGAAAAGGGGGTTTGAGAACGAGTCTGATTGCAAGTGGCTCCAGAAAAGCTAATTCAACACCTATAAAGCATAAATTCTTTTATATATCATTTAAATAAAAAAATAAAAAATAACACCTATAAAGCAGGGGAAAAGTGGTGTGAACGTGAGTTGACGGATGGCTCATAATCTTATGTTGAGCGGCCAGTAGAATCCGACCTTGCCCGGTAAGTTCATTAAGTGCGAAATTTGCACAAAGGGGGATAAATCGGGATAACTGTTTTTTTTAATGGCTTTAAATATTTGGCTCTCTCTCTCTCTCTCTCTCTCTCTCTCTCTCTCTCTCATGTGTGTGTGTGTGTGACGGGGKGGGGGGGGGGAGAAGAGCGGAAAGTTCTCTCATTTCTGAACAGCTCCAACGAAGAGAACGCCGCATGAAAAAAATTCTCTTTAACTTTTCTCAAACCACCACCACCACTACATCCAAGCCTCTTTTCTATAAGGTGGGATCCCCCTGTGCGCCAAGCTTTGTCGATACGCCAGTGCTGCATTTCATTTTCTTTTTGGCTGGCGCACCAGCCCTTTTTGTCCGCTTGCTTCAAGCCTCCAAATTTTTTAGACAGAGTCACTCCCTCTGCTTACGTTGCCTCGGACCGCACAGGCCGCCGCAGGCCTCCCGTGGAATTTTGGAAAGAGCATGCAGGCCCAGGGGTGCGAAAGAGTAGGAAGCTATTTTTACTTCCCCTCTTGTCCGGGGGGTGGGTGTGCAGTTGCATGGTCCACAGACGTGTGACAGGGGGACTGGTGAAGGACAGTTCCGTTCCCTCTACGGCCATCGCTCCAACAGCTAAGTGGGCCCACCAGGTCTCTCCCTTCTTGGGACCAAAACAAATTGGACTTTGTACCAGCAGCATCACGGGAGCTCACCACCGACCATGGCATCCACATACAGGAAGGAAGGGCACACACCCCTCACACTTCAACACTGCCGGCTGGTAGCGATATCAGGCACGTGCGCTACAGCTATTTTGCCATAGCCGTGTCTCTCTCTCTCTCTCTCTCTCTCTCTCTCTCTCCATATTCCGTGAGGTGACGTGATGCTGCAGTTGTCGGATTCACACAATTTTACATGACTTAGGTTCTTTGGATTGTTGGAGGCCGTGCTGATTCTATATCGCAGACCACTTTTTTCTTTTTCTTTTTTTTATTGAATAGAGGAAGAAAATGAAGGGCTAACCGATTAGCTGTCCTGAAAAGATCCAAGGTCCCATGATTGAAAAGAGGAATAAAAACAGGTGCGGTCTTCAACTCCAGTAGAGGCAGGTATCTCCACTTCAGCGCCACTGTCTTCCCCAGAAGAGAACGCACAGTCATTAGCAATGTCTTTCTTCCCATTGTATGAATTTGACTTCCTTCACTATCTATCTCTGAGGTCTTGCAGGCATGCGACGCCGCAGACCAAAGATTGGCCCAAATACAGATAGGATGACAGGTCGTTCTTTTCACACGTGTGAAGACGGTAGTCACACGAGAACTCCTTCGATTGAAGCGAGTGTTTTCACAGTTGATCAAATCCCAGGCCTCCCCCCCCTGCCTCCAGAGTCTTACACAGTTTCTGCATTTCTCCGGATGGCTGAAGGGCATCACACTTCCGTGGAGTGTTTCTCCATTTTCTGGGCAGGACCAACTAAGCTCTGGACGCGATCATCATCACATGCATCCAGGTCTGTCTGTATTGCAGTCAAATGTACACTTACGACAGTGGTAATGTGAGCACACCCACACCTTTTTTTTTTTGGGGGGGGGGGGTATCATGGTTTCTTTTTTTTGGGGGGGGGCGGTTTTTTTTTTTTTTTTTTTTTTTTTTTGGGGAACAAGGCTCCAATCTATTCATGGGGAGCAGCACTTTTTTTTGTTTTGTTTTGTTTTCCTTTTTTGGGAACTAGGCTCCAATCTATTCGTGGGGAGCAGCACGTTTTTTTTTGGGGGGGGGAACAAGGCTCCAATCTATTCGTGGGGAGCAGCACGTTTTTTTTGGGGGGGGGGAACAAGACTCCAATCTATTCGTGGGGAGCAGCACGTGCTGGGAGCACACCCACACCCTAAGAAGAACTAAACCCAAAGATGGAGAACCCGGGACGTGGGGACTCGCCACCGATTATTCGAAGACCTTGGGTTTGCCCCTGGCAGACGGTCTTCGTGATTTTTTATCATGTCCTGTTGATGACATTCCGTAATGTCTGCACTGTCTGCAGCATAACCTGCTGGCTTCGGCTCTTCCCCAACAGGCCAGGCAGGGCTGGAGCCCAACACTAGTCAAGATATGGCAATATCAAACCACCAGTACTTGGCCCAGCTCTCGGCCGGAGTAGAAAGTACTAGACACGTTTCTAATTGGATGAATTAGTGCGCTCCTGTAGTTGCCTGTACGTTTTCCTAAAATCATGGCGCGTTAACGGGCACGACTTTAGGAAGTACTGGTGGTCTATAACGGATACAAGACACCACACCAGTGTTTCATCGCCCGAGCCCGAGAAACCCGCTGCTCACCATCGAGCCGCCGATGGTACACTCCTTTCCCACCGCTTCCCTCACTACACACCCGCCCGCCCACATTCCGGAACCTCCCACACCCCCTCCGTCCCCCCCGCCCCTTCTACGAAACTCCCACAATAAGTAAAAGCCCTCATGAAATAAGATATTGATGTTCATTCTATGAATGCCCACGGCCTGGCCGCCATGTCACAGCAAAAAAGGCAGCCATATGCGATATGAATAAAATGCGGGAACCCAACTACTGGCCTGATGTGGTGTGCATACGGGAGACCCATCTCCTAGACAACCCTGCCCGCCAGACTAGGACTAAGAGGTATGGCCCTGTGCCACTTTCACGGCGCATGCAGCAACCTATCATTCAGCCCGAGTGGCGACATGGGTGACAGCGGAGATGGATAGACTCCATAGGATACGGGTCTACACGAGAGCCAAATGGGGGGAAGAGGAATTCCGCTTGGCCAATGTATATGCTCATTCAAGCTCTTCCCACCGACATCCCCCTTATTGTTGCAGGTGATTTCGATATCACACCTGACCCGACGGTGGACCGAAGCAGTCGGTCCCAATCAGAAATTCCATGGTCATCACAACCTCACCTAGGCTTCGATCCACCCATATTCAACCAACTCCTGACTGGCAGCACCAACTGGTACACTCCCACAGAATCCTGCACCCCACCACACACAGGCCTTTACATGCATCAGATCCAGGGGGGAAGAGGGGCTGTCCTACTCAAGGATAGACCCACTAATCTCCAAAGAACTGACTGGACCATTAGGGTTGGCAGCAATCCACACATTTGGCCCCTCCACACTGTTTGATCATACAATGATATCGATCGGCCTGACTTTCGCACCGAGTTTTCAAAAAGCCCCTGGCTATTTCGAACCAAACGCCTCTGTCATCAAAGTCCCCGCCTACCACGAGTGCATAAAAGACAAAAGATTTTTGGGCTTTCTGGGAAAACCAAAACACCAACTATCCGTCAATGGTGGAATGGTTCGACCAAGGGGTGGCCCGACTAAGGGGCAGAATGAAAAAATTCTCCACAAAAAGGGCAAGGTAGAAAAAGCCGAGGGGCTAGAGGCGCTACTGCGCACACTGGAAGAATGGGACGAACGACTTACCACGACTCCCCTAGACACCACATCCACCCACACCAGTCCGGTTTCATCCGGAGAGGAACCTCCAAGACAATATCTTCTTGGTGAATGCGACTGTGAAATACGCAAGACAGAAGCATAACAAGGACGCCGCAGTCATCTTCATTGACTTTGAAAAAGCTTATGACCACGTTGACCGAGAATTTTTGAACCGAGCTCTGCAAAAGAGTAACTTTGGACCTCGCTTCCGGAGATAGGGGGACACCTTGCATCGAGCGGCCTCGACGAATGCCAAGGTGAACGGGCACATACCCAATCCGTTCCCTCTCAAAGGATCACTCAGACAGAAAGACCCCATAACCCCCCTCCTCTTCGGAGGTATCATGGAAGCCCTGGAAGCAGCAGCCATCTGAGCAAATTCAAGAACGGAAAGAATGGATGTCCCAGATATCCGCAGCCAACTGGTCACAAAAGCATCGCCGTTTGTCGGCGATTTGACTCTCCTCTTTAAAGCTATAACCACTCCTCCTTAAGAGGCGCTTATGGAAACTATAAACTTTTTCTCCATCGCCTCGGACACGGGGGTCAACTGGGGGGTCAAAGACGGGGGGATGGTGGCTCTACCCCCACAAGGTATGCATCCCCCACCAACCCAGACATTGCGTGGCAAGGACAAGAAGAGGCCATACAAGTGCTAGGGGTGAGGACCACCACCAGACCATGGAGCCGCACTCGTGGTCAGAAGAACGGCCAGGTGGAAAGGCCTGCACCCCCCTCTTTAGTCGGGTGGGCCTTGCCCCTTAACACAGTGATCTTGTCTTTCGAGTGGTATAAGGCTGCACGCCGGCCCATTCAGGAAAGACGGCTTCAAAGGCAAAAAAATAGTAAACAGCCTATGAGGAGAACAACGACCAAGAAGACCACCTGCCTCTCATGGGTATCGTGGGACCTCATAGCGCAGCCAAAGCCCGTAGAGACTCGCCCACAGAATGTCATTTCCGAGTTGCAAGCGGATGCTTACCTTGAAGGACAGAGCCTTCAGTTGGTCCCGTGGTTCTGGGTTCGGTAGCCCGCCTTGGGCCCTTGGCTCTTGCTATGAGGTCCCACGATACCCACGAGAGGCAGGTAGAGTCTTCTTGGTCATTGTTCCCCACATAGGCTGTTTGCTATCTTTTGCCTTTGAAACCAGACCACCCGCTGCAGTTGCTTACCAACCCAGCCTGGACAAGCCCCAGACCAGCCACGTCGGTTCCCCCCGCCACCCCCCGAAACACCATAAGGAGGCACCACATAATTGCTGTACTTAAAGACTGAAAGATACGCCAAATACAGCAATAATGACCGCACGATGTATTCGGGTGGGGCATGAGTGAGTGTTCGCGACACAAAAAAAAAAGAGGACCTGACACAGACGACGGTACGATATCCAATGACTCATCCGGCGTGCTGTACACAGGCTACGTTCTTCCCCACGACAGCAACGTAGGATCATAATTGCTGTACTTGAGGCTGAAAGATACGCCAAATACAGCTATAATGACCGCACGATGTATTCGGGCGAAGAAGGTAGAGCACTCAGACGTGATGCCCAGACGCCGCAGAAAATGAGGCTACCATCCCCAAAAAAAAGGAAATACACTACTACAGCAAGGCAAAATGTAGACAATCACGGACATAATTCAAGAGGGGGAGAAAAGAAACAGACCTTGGAATGCAAAACGGTCCAGTGTTTACAAAGCACGTAGCCTGCGCCTCATTCACCACCGCTTTTTGGAGTTTGCGTACTCGAGCATCAGGTGTGTTCTTCGCATCTATTATATATACACCGATACCATGCACAAAGTAAAAGGGAACAAACTCCAATGAAGCATCTGCTATACGACTTGTCTGCTACATGCACAGCAATATCAGCATCCCCAAGAAAAGAACAAACTTCACTCCTGTAAACAGCATAATAGAAGTATAGAAGTAGTCGTTGTAGAACCCATTACCCAGGCAAACCAGGTTCGGATGTTACAAACAGTTGGCACAGCCGGCGGGTTCCTGGAGGGCATACTACTGCGTGAAAGATTTACCAAGACAAATGGAGCATACGTCCCTGCCCAAGTATGTAGGGTCCTTCAACGGTACTACGATGCAAATGAACTGCACAGACAAACGAAGACATGGGATATATCTCCCTGGCCAAGCACGACAATGCAAACAGTTGTATCAAGCACCTGCAGGCATCACAGCATTCCGAGAGAGCAAGAGAGAGAAGGGAGAGAGAGAGAGAGAGAGAGAGAGAGAGAGAGAGAGAGAGAGAGATTAGATAAACTGGATAACAGAACACACTGATTGCCTTCTTCTGCACCAAGCAACCTCAACCGGAATTTAATTCTCGAGTTGCAAGATGAGAGAGTCTTAACTGTGTTGTGACCTTACTCCCTGTGGTGTCTCATACCGTCTTTAGAAATGCTCTCACAGTGTGTGACCCTCGCTCAACCTACAAGATACAAGCCGTACAGACCAACAGAGAGAACCTGCAAAAAACTTTGGGACCGAAAGGGGAAAAAAAGCCTCGGTGAAACGCTTCCAATCATGGCACAAGATACATCACATCCTGCTACACACGCTAGCTAACCAACACGCTAGCACATACACACCATCATCCTTGGTGAAGAACAAAGAGGTTAGTTACGCAATTCAAGAGCACAAAGCAGAGGGTTCACTGATGTCTTGGCCACGACACAGGTACGTGAAGTACTCTCTCCCGGCAGTTAGGCGATAAGCACATTACCCAGGAATCCACCTGCTTATGCAGGATTGAAATGACACCCTTCGCAGGTGGCACAAAAACTTAAAACAAAGACAAGTGGAAAACAAATACACTCCCAACACATTGCGACAGCGTCCATCAGCCACCTATAACCTGCACTAAACATCAACCCATGCAGCAGCACGTTGCAGAGCAGGTAAAGACACAGGACTGACCAACGACCTTGAGTCCAAAGTCGCATTCCTGCAAATCTACAAGCTAGATAGAGATTTCTTTCCCTCCTTGCTCCGGAACCCTGCAGCAACTCTTCCCGGCACACATGCACACCATGTGAAACATCAGGGGGGCCTGAAAAACCCCACCAACTTCTCGTGCATCAATAATCGCTCCCCTTTCCCCCTACCCACCTCCCCCACCGGGCCACCTTCTTTAACACCCTGGTCATGCATCTGTGGCAAACTGAGGGAACTCCAGGGAGTCTATCAGCTGTCATCAAATGTCGACCTCCTCCATTGGTGGCAGGGAGGAGAGAGATCATGATGCTGCAAAGAGGAGGCCAAACTGTGAAGCTCCGGCACCATGCCGACCAACCCCAAATGCATCTGAGACCAGAAACACTCAGCCTCTTTAGATCTGCGCAGGGAACAACAGAAAGCACAGGCAAAAGACAGCACACATAAGCATGTACTCGTACTATTTTCCACATCAAATAGCATGAGTTTGAAGCAACACATGACAGACCAAAACAACCTGAGCTGGAGATAAGGCCAGCCGATTAAGTCAACAGGACACAGACATCTCGTCTCAATGAACAGCGCCTCCGCGCAGATTTACTGCAATCTCTAGGACAAAAACATAGTACAAGCAGCAGCCTACAAGCAGATTCCATCGCGACCATCCCTTATTAAGGCAAGCCGATTAAGTCGACAGGACACAGACATCTCGTCTCAAATGAACAGCGCCTCCGCGGAGATTTACTRCGATCTCTAGGACACAAACATAGTACAAGCAGCAGCCTACAAGCAGATTCCATCGCGACCATCCCTTATTCCTCACATGGGTAGTAGATTGCAAAAGTTGTAACTGAATTAGCGCTACTAAGCAAAAACCAAATTAGATGCCCACTGGAGGCGGCCTCAAATTCCAGGAGAAGTCTTCAACCAGACATGAATGAGAAAAACTAAAATTCCAGTATAGATTATTTCCGCACAGACTCACAACTTTCCGGCACCTAACATTATTGTATAGAATCATTTGATCCGCTTCCATCCAGATCCCAACGCACGATCCATTTACTAAAAATAGCACGCATGTACCATTGAACCAATAAATGGACATTTCCTCAATTTGCATGCATCATCCTTGCGCCCAGAGGCCATGCTAATTTTCTCTGTATCTTCAATGTACACCATATTTTGACTTGCCCCAACAATTAGGCCAGAAGGCTTGAGAGTACCTTTACCTGCTTGAAAAACAAATTCCTGTCGGTTAACACTGGAGGCGGGAAGGCTTGGGAATACCAGCGCAGAATGGCTGATGGCCCCAGACAAAACGAGGCCTGCGCCGATTCGTTTTTTTTTTGGCGCGCGGGGCAGTTTTAGGCTCCGCATCGATAGCTGAGAGAGGTACTGGTGGTTTAAAGAAAGAACAGTCGCAAGCTGACGGTCCATCCTCCATGAAAAGGGAGCAATCAATGCCGCTCAGGGGTCCTTTGGCCAAAGGGAAGGAGGAATCGTTCATGTGTTCCGTGATGTAGTCCGTGATGAAAAAAAAACAATGCCTAAAAAAAAAAAAAAAAAAAAAGAAAAAAACAGAGTCATGTGCCCTGATCGAGCACAAAGGTTATGTGGGCGATTCTACACATTGTAATCCAGGCCATATCAGTTCTTCCTCTTGTTTTTCTAAATGCATCCGATCCCATCGGGATTCGAACTCATGACGTGTGCGTCAACAGTTGCCTGTGTGAACCATAAAGCGACATCAGTTTCTCTTCACTTCTGCTTTTCCAGATGCAGCTGTGCTCATCCGTCATTGCAGTGCAGTCCATACCCCAAATGCAATCCATACCCCAAGTGGCTTTCCCACCACCACCACCTCCAGACTCCTCTCTGTGCTTTTGTATAAGACAAAGTAACCTGTTTCGCTGGAGCTAAATTCGCTGCACATCATATCTGCGAACATCGGAATGACAGGGGCCTTCACCCAATTCTTAGCGCCTACTGCCTCTCCGACCTGTTTTCCACTGCCGTCTTCACCCCAATTGAACGCCCATTCATTATCGCAGCATGTAGACTTCAGGTATTCCCAAATGCAGCTACAAATACCATGCGCTCTACACCCCAATTCAGCTGAAGGATCGTTCACATAATTTTTGCTTTTTCCTCTTTTTTTTTCCCTACGGCCAAGCTCCACAAGGTTCTATAATTGTTAAGCCTTTGAATCGGCACACTGAACTGCCCACACATGCTGACAGACAAAACACAGAATAAGCATAGCCACTGAGTCAAGTTATGGGCCTTATAGGCAGTGTTGCATACCCCAACGGTCAGCGGCCCTTCACTGGTCGGCACCTGCCGGTCGGGGATCGTCAGGACCCTTGACTGGTCGGTGTACCTAAGGGTCCGGAACCCCTAATAACTCTACCAACACCCTCCGAGCGGCCCCCAACGCCCGAATACACCCACCCAAACCGCCCCCAGCACCCTCATCCCCCCCCCCCCCCCCCCCCCCCCCAAAATTTCTCAGCGGATTTGGGCTGTACTCACCAAGCGCAGTACAACCCCCAACTCAGTTTTTAAAAAAAATCAATGGATGGTTGTTTTCTGACTGGTTGGCAGACCGCCGACTGGTCAGCCTTACTGGTGGGCTGCAATACCGTCGACGGTCAGGATCGGCAATCAGCAGGTCCGCAGGTCAGCAGGTGCATATGCAACCCTGCTTATAGCATTAGAAAGCAAATAAAAAAATGTGGGGGCAAAATGTATGAAATGGAGTACAGATAAAGAGAGTTTTCATTCCTCACTGAGATCCTCCTTCCAACTCTGCCAGATAAGAGTGTTCAATTTTTCGTGATTTTTGCTTTATCTGGTACGGCCCTCGAAACTCGAGATCGATGGCCTACCTCCGTGACCCCTAACAGGGGTCCTCATACCTCTGAACCTGCAGAATCAATCCGCTGCGTCAGCCTTCGGGAAGCCCCCTTGCAGGGAATACTTCTCGCACTCATACGGGACAAGGTTATTCTATAGACTAAAGCTAGCCCCTAGCCCAAAATCGGAGCCACCCAGCATCAGGGGAGCCAATCAGGACACAAATCACTGGTCCACACTATCAACCACACCGACGGCCACTCGTCAACCCCCATTTGAAGAGTCCCCGCCAAAGATTCCATTTCAGTCCACCCGTGAATCAGGTGTCAAGATGGCACAACATATCCCAAGCCACCACAACCCAACACCCGTCCACTGGGCGACTACCCACCCCATCCCGTTCCCACCCCAAACAGCAGCAACCCACCCCCCAAGGGGACACCATACACCGGGACCCGTTACCCGCTTAACGAACCCCAACACCTGTCTCTTATACACATCTAGATGTGTATAAGAGACAGGTGTGTGAATGGTGTGCCTCGCTTCACGCCCTCGGCCTCATGCAGGAAGCTTCGAACCTGCACCAGTCCCCCCCCCCCCCCACTGAGCTAATGGTCATTTGTAATTTCAGTTTTTCACATAGCTGTGAGACACACCCACCTCCACCCCCCCCCAAAAAAAAAACAATCAGACACAGAGACACTATGAAGCCCCTGCAGCTGTGATTCAGGTTATTGGTCATATTATATCCCTCGGACCTCCCTAGAAACAGACGAGAATGAAGCAAAATGACCATGAAGGTTAGTTAGGCCATACTCGTCACCACTGAATCATATTATGTCTTCGTCTCCATTTGTCTGTGTCTATTCAACGTGCAATTGAAAAGTTACAACGCCGATGGACCCGTTGAATAGCCCCCGGGGCCCCGTTGAATCCCCGTCGAATAGAACAACGGGCCCTCCCACTGTTCAACGGGGAGGGCGCATTGGGCCTCGGACATGGCGTTGGACACACGAGGAGCAGAAAAAATGCCATCACGTTGAATCCCCGTCGAATCCCCGTTGAACAAAAAACAAAGGCATCAGGGTTGGTTTTTTATTTTTTCTTATTTTTTAATGGATGAAAAAAAAAAAATTGTACGTGTGGTGTTTGAAAAACCCTGTGTGTGTGTGTGTGTGTGTGTGTGTGTGTGTGTGTGTGTGTGTGT
>BFEA01000529.1:303453-314982 GCA_003427395.1 Chara braunii | reverse complement strand
GGGGGGGGGGGGGGGGGGGGGGGCGACCCATCCCCCACCAATCAATCAATCAATCAATCAATCAATTAACCAATCAATCAATAAAAAAAATAAAAAAATAAAAAATCGATGTCTCAAGTCTGGTCAGTTTTTTTTTAAAATAATTTAAATGCTCAAAAAATAAAACTAAAAATATGGGGATGTAGAGCGCAAAAAAGTCTACACCCCCATATTTTTTGTTTTTTTTTGGACTGGTTTTCGCCCGCGAAAAAAAAAATTTGCGGGCCCCATTGTACCACGTTCTAACGCGGTTTCAACGCCCGTTGTAACGGGGTTTCGACGAGCGTTGAACCTTTCAACGGGAAACCCCCGTTGAATCCAATTTCGGACACAGCCATTTGTGTCTCCATGCATGACCAAATTTAACCAAGGACCTTGCACCTGTGACCCGTTCCAGCAAAAATCCTGCCCCCCCCCCCACCACCACCACCACACACACACACCAGTCCCGCTAGGGACTTTGCCTCGAATCTTCTGTGAACAACTAAGATTCAGTTAGAAAGGCATACAGAACCATACCTCACTGATATCATCAAAGTGGATCAAGTCGTCATTATTCTCCCCTTCTTCTTGTTCATTCGATTCGTTGACACGAACTGCAAAACAAGCACACAAGGGAAGAATTTAGCACAAGTCTTGCAACCGGGCACATCGACAAGAGCAGTTGATTTATGACAAGGGCAAAGAGCATTCATTTAATATAAACTCCGAAGAAGTAGGCGGACATCCTGGCGGCCGTGCAAGAGGAGATATAATCTAGTTATCACCAAGCAAATCAAAGGACGCAGCGGGAGTGTGTGCAACATCCAGCCTCACAGACGCTGACCTGCGCAGGCACATCCTCGCTGACCCATCCACAAACAGACAGAAATGACAGATCGACTGTTCGGCCGACAGGCAGACCAACACAAAAGGAAACCAGTTACATGTGTACTCCGACCAGAGTTCATCGACTGATACACACTTAATGCAGCATCAACTGTCCACAGCCTGACTGCAGGCTAGACCACAGCGCTGTAGATATGAAGCGTCTCATTTCATGTGCACACCTTCATAGCACAACCATGTACCAAAAATCCGGCATACTACCATCGTCTTCCGAATAGAACGTACAGTCATTCTCTCTGTATCTAGAGTGGAAGTTGCCCCAAATACAGCTACAGAGACTGTATAATCTATTGAGGGGTAGATGGTACCCAGTAATACATATAACAGATACACACACACACACACACACACACACACACACAAACACACGCACGCACACACACACACACGCACACACACAAACACACGCACACACACACGTACACACACACACACACACACACACACACACACACAAATTCAAATGCCAAGATTATCCTAACTTTGTGCAGGGCCACATCTAGAATTACAGCCAGTTCTTTTACAACTATGCCCACAAAAATAGACGAGGGTCAAGGTTTGGTCCATGGCTCTGGGGAAACCAACGACTTGAGATAACAGAAAATGTGGTGTCCAGCAATCGCTTGCCCACTTCAAGAGCGCAACGATAAACTACCATATTATGTGGTCCAACAATGCGCTTGTCCACCGTATCCAAGGAGAAGACAGCTGTATTTCTTTAAAAAAAAAAGAAAAAAAAAGATAGATCCCCATCATGACATTAGTGTGCAGTCGACTTGCGAGATATTGGAATTCCTGTGAATACAAACCCTGGCCATATTGGATTTCCTGTGAATGACCTAAAGAAACGAGGCCATTTTGGTCCTGTAGCACTGTTCATCACTACCTGTCCCAGGCAACATCGAGAATCGAAAATGTACCACTCCGAAGAGACTTCAGATGAACAGTGCTACAGGACCAAAATGGCTGGCGATGCAGGCCAAAAGCAAAAGGGAAAAAAAGACATCACCATGCGCATCGGGGTTGTCCACCTCAGCAAAAAGAGGCTGCGTGGCAGTGGCAGTTTACAGAGCAGGAAACACTCCTGTTCGCTCTTCCTCTCCCCTACTGTTTGCTCGACGACCTTTACTCCAACCAGCTGGAGGGGGTATATTCTAATAACGACCTTTACTCCCACCAGCTGGAGGGGGTATATTCTAATAACGACCTTTACTCCCACCAGCTGGAGGGGGTATATTCTAATAACGACCTATACTCCCACCAGCTGGAGGGGGTATATTCTAATAACAAGTCGCCCAACAGCAGCTTACCCCACCATAGTCCGGGATCATAGTCTGGGATCAACGAGGTACAAGTAAGATGAGGGATAGAGGGTCATTGATAGAAGAATGAACATGAGCTCAACGCCAGCCCACCATCCCAGATCCCTGGAGTCTAATCCATCCGCAATCAAACAACCCACACACAGTCACTCTGGACAAGCAAAAGAGTATAATAACTATATCGATTACAATAGGGTGAGATAACGTACTGGATTCTGGCAGCTCTCCATAGGCCTTCAAACTTCTTGCTTCATCTGCCATGTATCTGTTTTAGATGCACACGACATCATCAACGTTAGTTACCTGCTGAAAATGACGGAGGTAGACAAAACCTCATTCACTAACAATATGTAAGGTAATCGGAAGAAACTCCTAATCATACATGCAAGGCCCAAGGCAATAGCATCAAATTCCTGAGCATACTTGCCCTTAATAAGCCAAACACATACTATCATCGTGTCGGAAAAAGGATAGCCAGACAGAACAACTGAAAATCAGGCATGCACAGCACAATAAAGACCATAACGGAGCATGCACAGCACAATAAAGACCATAACGGAGCATGTTTGTCTGCATCAACACAAACAGTGCCACACCTGATCTCCCTGTTCATAAGCCTTCACATTTGAAGAGCATTAAAATCAAGGCACAAACAGGATTCCGCACAGGCTAAGCTCTCTCTCTCTCTCTCTCTCACACACACACACACACACACACACACACACACACACACACCCGCACACACACACACACACAAGACTGCGTGGCACATGTGCACTTTTTTGCAACTCAAAACACTGATGCACCCTGCAAGCAGTCCAGCAATAGCAGGGAAAGATCAGCCAACCAGAAATCGCAGTCTCATCACAATATAATCTCAGGATTTATAAAAATGATATTTGCTGTAATGGTCTTCAGATTGGACTCACTTCTGGATGACATCAGCTTTTTCATCTTGGTAGTCTCGCAGGCCTACAAGGATAATATCACCCTGCATAAGCACACCGTGGAAACAACCACCAACCGGATCAACAGGCCACACAAACAAAATTAGTCCGTAGATGCGCACTACTAATTTCCAAAACACACAAGGGACAAAGTGAGACAACCGCAGCTTCAAAAATAGTTCTCGAGCAGCAGTGCAGTCTTCATTAAGCCACCAGTACTTGGCCCATACATCGGCCGCGGGGCATTGTCATAGACGCCCCGCAACTTTCGCAGCCTCTGGGGCGATGATAAATCGCATCAATGGCCCAGAGTGAACCGCAGGCCTCCGAGAGTCGCGGGGAGGGGCCCGCGGCCGATGTATGGGCCAAGTACTGGTGGTGTTGCCTAACTACTTTCTTTCCTTCACCATCATCCCCAGTGTCTTATGTCAGCGGTGCTCACTTTCCAGGCTCTGTTCTCGCATAGCCAACCCTCAACTCCTTCCGAGGTGGGACTGCCCTCTTCGCTAGTCAAAGAGCAGGGAAAAAAAGGGAGGGAGGTAGACTCCAGCTTCCTCCGGCCGCTGCTCTGCAAAAGAAAAAAGAAAAAAGGCAGCTGCTGTGCTTAGTCCTTGACCAACAACCCAACGTTCACTACACCGATCAGTGGAAGGAGTGCATATTCTTCTTTGCATTTCCAAGGTGGCCCGAATAAACAACTACACATCAGGATTTCCATTCTCTGCAGCGCCCACCCCATCGCCTCGCCGCACCGCACCAATCACAGGCCCTTGCTCCGCTCCTCCCCAAATGTGCAAAATGAGAATGAATGAATCGTCCGCTCGAACATGGAAAGATACACCAACACTCTTTGCCTTTTGTGCATGTGAAGAGCAGTGGAGCGAGGCCCGCAGAGAGAAAAACTGAAGCGGTGTATGTTTACATATTCTAGGGGACCGTTCATTCTCATTTTTGCCTTTTGCTGAGCGGTGCAGCAAGGGCACGACTACAATCCCCAATAGAGCAAAAAAAGGAAAGGGAAAATGACAAAACGAAAGGAACGAACGAAAAGCACTTCAGAAATGACAAAACGAAACGAACGAATGAAACGCACATGGGATACCGGGTCTCGCTGCAGCACTTACCAAAAACCAAAAATGAGAATGAATCTTCCGTTCTAAAAGTGAGTTATACACTGCCTCCACTTTTCTCCCTTTTTCAAGGCCCATCATTAATTCCCCTTTTTTTTGGGCGCTTCGGCCAGCCTGTAATTTCCATTGGCCACTGCATCTCATTCGCATTTTCGGGCACACCGTTGATAGATGCCAAAAAGCAGACTGCTTATCGGACAGCCCATCTCACAGAATAGGCAAAGTCTAGTCCCAACAGTAGGAACTTTAATAGAATGTAGTAGATGTAGATTTAAAAAAAAAAAAAAAAATTGTTTTCGCACAAGAGCAACGGGGCATTGGGCCTCTCCACAGTTCGTGCACAAAACTGCACCGGATGGGAGATGGCCCTACTGGACAGTGTGGCACGATGAGGGGCATGTAGGCCAGACGGGAAGGTCCCGGACCGGACCCCGTACGGCGCACCGGACGGGAAATGGCCCTACTGGACAGCATGCAGCACGGTGTGGTCCTGTCTGGTACGGGTACTGGCTGGCCTTTAGGCAAGGCGGGGAGGTCCCGAACCAGACCCCGTATGGCGCACCGGACGGTGCGGTGCGCGGTAGTCCAGCTCAGACGATCACTTCATTGTCATTCTGTGTAGATTGACTGAGTCTCAATCACTCTGCAACCTGAG
The DNA here is from genome assembly GCA_003427395.1 of Chara braunii. Taxonomy (NCBI): domain Eukaryota; kingdom Viridiplantae; phylum Streptophyta; class Charophyceae; order Charales; family Characeae; genus Chara; species Chara braunii. Next base: position 310,001 of record BFEA01000529.1, on the reverse strand, counting down.
CTGCCATGGAGACCGGAATGAGAAGAGGAAAACGGTGATGTGTGGAAGAAACCCCAGGGCATATCAAAACGATTGGATAAGCATCATAACAGGACGACGATACGACAACGGAAAGAAACAGAATCCTCAAAAGGCAACGGAAGGGAGAACCAGGGCAGAAACAGGCATGCCGTGACATCAGACAAACATGAAGAGCTGAAGAAACAATCACGAACCGACATAAAAGAACCAACAACAAGAAGGGACTAGGGTCCAGGAGAACCAAGGGGGAAGGATACCCACAAGGAGGGAGCGAACAGGATCACGGGGGCAAGGAGGAGGGAAGGTGCTGTAGACAGTAGGGCCTTGAATCTCATGGTAAGGAGGCACTTGGGATTAGAGCAAACGAAATTCAAATCACTTTTATGGAGTGGGAAAGTTGGGAGGTGATAAACGGGATAAAGGGCCTCCAAAAAACAACTCCCCCCAAATCCTTTCCCGAGGTCGGTCATTCCTTTCACATCTCAGGTCCCGGTGGTTTCATAGCTAACGCTCCTTAGGTTATGCATATCGGTGCATGTCAAAGCAGAGGCCTCAGAAGTCTGGCTAGCGTCTCCCGGCTACAAGCAATCAGCTTACCCAGCTTACTCACTTCACCCACCTGGGCCCGCGGGGGAGCAATGGCACCTAGCTGACTGACCCGAGATCGCAGGGGCTCTACTTCGGGGGTTTCTTCTATCTTCTTCTTTCTCTATCTCACCTCTTTTGTTCTTATGAACTTCTGCTTGCTGGTGATAAGCAACCGGACTGATGGCCCCCAGAATAGTTGGGGCTGAGTGCCTTGTGGTTTTTTCTTACAAGAAGAAGGGACAGAGGGAGCGGAAGGGGTTGCAGGATTATTCATTTGGGACCAGCAATGACACTGAACATTCACAACTGGCATTGAGCCGACACCTGTGTCAGACCCTAGGAACAGAACATAAGACACCAGCAATAGCCAGAAGAAAGGCATTACGGAGATTAGTACTTGTGTTCCCCGTCGTGAGCATTAAGGCAATTACTACTTCTGTTCCCCGTCGTGATGATGTCATTATGCGAAACCACATCATTATTATGCAATCCTCTTTCGTTTTCTGGTTTCTTTCTTTTGGAATGTAAACTGACACACTTCCTTTCTCATGTACTCTTTATTTAGATCATGGCGGAGTTCCCCCCCCCCCCCCCCCTCTGTGCATCCCCCTCTTCACCTTCCCTGCCCAGGCCTTCCTGCCTGCAAAAAACAATTGCCTGTTAAAAATAACTGCCTGTTCTCAGAGCTGTCTCTTATACACATCTAGATGTGTATAAGAGACAGTTATTATGCAATCCTTTTTCATTTTCTGGTTTGTTTCTTTTGGAATGTAAACTGACACACTTCCTTTCTCATGTGCTATTTATTTAGATCATGGCGGAGGGTTTTCACCCCTCTGTGCATCCTCCTCTTCACCTTCCCTGCCCAGGCCTTTCTGCCTGCAAAAAACAATTGCCTGTTAAAAATAACTGCCTGTTCTCAGAGACGATTGCACGTTCAAGAGACAAAAGGACTCCCCAACGTTTGATTGTGCGCGCACTAAATCCCCTTCCTACAGTCCCCCGGGGCGAATCGGCTGACTTACCGCATTGACCCAAACTTTTTTCCTCATTTTGCCCCGAATGTGACAAAGCCGCTTGATTCCATCCATACATTGTGCCTCCAGTCTTCCGTTCCCAAGCATTCGGGTCACCTGCGCGTATTCTGCATACACAGAAATCACAAAACCACACCAGAGAATGAAATGAGATAAACACGCACCAACCCAAGCCAACTAACATGAAAATGCATGAACAAACTCCACAGCTTCATTCGCTTCTCTTTTTTTCATACCCACAAAGAAATCATCACTTTAGGGTGGTGCAAGCAAAAGCGGTTTTGTCTAAAGCCACTCTCTCTCTCTCTCCCTCTCTCTCTCACAGACATGCTTCGAGAGGGATGCCAGCAACAGTTTGCATGGGTTTCGACCCATTCGCCGGTTTCCACTCATCTTCTCTCTTCACTTTCACACATGCACACTCTCAAGCCTGTAGAAACATGCCATGTGATCGTGTGAGCTTGTCAGCATACCCTACCTATCTTCTTTTGAAAAACAAAAATCAGCATATCCTACCTCGAGTCACCAGTGTGATACATACTCACGGCTCATTAATAGCCAGTACAAGCCAAGCTTTCACAAGGACTAGATGACCTGTTGCAGCTTCGCTTGCAAGAAAACAGGAGGGAATACCAACGAACTTTGTTTTCTTTGTTTTTTTGTTTTTTCTTCTGTGGTGGCTAGGTTGCTTGTCGAGTGTTATCTTTGGAAAGTCTTTGGCTTGTCTGCATTGTGTTTTGCTCCCTACAGTGCGAAAGGAACCCCGCAGTTGCAGTCTGGGAACTCTTTTCTAAGAGAATAATGTCCCATTGACAAGTTCACTGAGAATTCCGAATCTGAGTCTGTTCCACGTGTTTTTTGAATATGTCTGTGATAAACAGATCTCGTATGTAAGCCGTGTGCTTACTTCCTGAGCTGAGTGTGTGTGTGTGGCCACTAGCCCGCTCGAGCCTGTTGTTGCTCAGTATACATCCGTCCTTAGCCTACTTACTCGGCAAGTTGACCAAGTTGAGTTTCTTAAGAGATTGATGTTGCCTGTTTAGAAGTGGATTCGAACCACTGACACAAGGATTTTCAGTCCTTTGCTCTGTGTGTGTGTGTGTGTGAGTTCCTCTCAGTTCCGTGGAGCATGGTGGTGTGATTGAGAGTCGCCCAGGGATAAGAAGCCACCTGCAAATACAAGTGTCATTGTTGTTAAGCAGGTCCTGTAATATGTGAACGAAGTAATCATCCTCCTCCAATCTGCTTGCACTTGTCGTCCGCTACGGAACATTCAATCTGCACGCGTCCGAGGTAGAGTTGCCATGTGAGCCGTAATGCTGAACGTGCATCTTCGATGCATTCCCTGGAAGGCAAAAGCCGAAGACGAAACGAAGCAGCACAGTGCAACTCTCTCTGTCTCTCTCTCTCTCTCTCTTGCTCGCTGTACACCTCTTCCCGCAACCCTAACCAACCCCCTTCATCCACCCAACTTCCTCTCGACCTCGCGCCCTAGCTTTTTCTTAAACAATGGTGGTAGACGCCATTCTTTCTTCCCAATGGTGGCAAAGCTTCTCATTCCCACTGAGGTCCCACCGATCATTGAATGGCGGGAGTTCAAAACCAAAAAGCCCTCTCTCTCTCTCTCTGTGTGTGTGTGTGTGTGTGTGTGTGTGTATGTGTGTGACAAACAAACTGACGTCCGAAAATGGGAGGAAGGCGGAGGAGGGAGTGGGGACGAGGGTAGCGGAGTAACGTGGCGAGGAGCGCAGGGGAGCCAAAGCGCGGAGGCGGAGTTAAGAAGAGGGAGGGCCGTAGGGTCGGAGTCCAGCTCTCTCTCTCTCTCTCTCTCCCTCCCTCCCTCCCCCCCTAAAGAACTAAGTTCCGAAAGAGGGTGGCGGAATCGGCGGAGAGAAGGGTGACGGAGAAGGGAGTCGGGGTGGCGTCGGGGAAGGTGGCGGGTAGGGTTGCAGAGGAGGGTAACGGGGTGGAGTGGGGGAGAAGAGGGTCGTGGTGGCAGGGTGCCGAACGAGGAACGGAGGGGGAACGGACGCGGAACGGAGGCAGGAGGCCGGGGTTAGCGGAGCAGAGTGGAGGAGGAGAGGAGGTCGGGAAGTAATGGAGTCGGGGAGGGCGAGCGAGAGGGGAAACACTCTCTCTCTCTCTCTCTCACTCACACACACACACACTAAGCTCCGAAAATGGAAGGGAGACCCTACGAGGCTGAGTCGGAAAGGAAGCGGACATGAGAGCCGGTAGGGGCGTAGGCGCGGAGTCCAGCTCTCTCTCTCTCTCTCTCTCTCTCTCTCTCTCTCTCTCTCTCTCTCTGTGTGTGTGTGTATACATATATCTCACACACTAAGATCCGAAAATGGAAGGGAGGCCCAGTGAGGCGGGATCAGAGGGAAGCGGACACGAGAGGCGGGAGGGGCGTGAGCGCGGAGTAGGGAGGTCCAGTGAGGCGGAGTCAGAGGGAAGCGGACACAAGAGGCGGGAGGGGCGTAAGCGCAGAGTCCAGCTCTCTCTCTCTCTCTAACAAACAAAGATACCAAGAATCCGAAAATGGAGGGACGCGGAGCGGGCGAAGGGAAAAGTGGGGGGATGGGGAGGTAGCGGAGTAGGGTACGGAGGAGGAGCGGAGGGTGAACGGAAGGGGAACTGATGGGGAACGGAGGCGGGAGAGCGGGGATAGCGGAAAATTGGCAGAGGAGCAGCAGAGGGGAGGGGAAACGGAGGGGGGTTGAGGGGAGGGCGGGGGGGTTGTGGAATCCGTGCCGGAGTGCAGAGGAGCGGGAACGGAGGCGGGGGAAGGGAGGGCTGGGTGGCGGAGTCGGTGGGGGGGCAAGTGAGCGATCCCACTAACCTCAGTCTCCCATCCTGGAGCGCGGCGTTCAGCCGTCCTCAATCCTCCAACGCAAATCCATCGGCAAGCCCACCACTGCTCCCGGCCCACCACAGCTCCCGGCCAAACACAGTCCAACGACCACCCGCCCCACCACATCTCACGTCCAACCACAGTCGAGAGAGAGAGAGAGAGAGAGAGTGTGTGTGTGTGTGTGTTGTTATGTGCGCTACAAACAAAACAGAGAGCGTGTTGTCATGCTCGTATACACAACTCCACAAAAAAGGCATGACTGTGCCAGACTTTTTCGTCGGTCTTCACGGACTCGTCAGCAGGTTGAACCCGACGGTCTGCCCAGGATCAGGATGCACTTGATTGACGAATAAGAACTCGCCACGTCATCCAGTGTGTACGTGTGTATGTGTGTGTACATGTGTGCGTGTGTCTATGTGTGGGTGTACGTGTGGCTGCATGTGTGTGTGTGTGTGTGTGGAACGCGGCGCAGGTCGATCCATGACACGGCGCTGGCGGTACCCAACACGAACGACGCCAGGAAGCGGGACGATCAGCATCTTCATCGCCTTGCTGCCACCTTTCAGATCTTTAAGGGAACCATCTAATCAGCGAAAGACAATGAGTCTCGCTCCAATACATAACACTTTACATCCATTTGGACGCTTTCGGGACTCGATACATTCAAATGTTTTACTCATCCGAATGCACAGTCCAGAACGCGTCCAAATGCATATCGAGTGCTGTGTAGTGGAGCGAGTCCGAGTGCCGGGCATTTCTTCCTTCACGGCCCCGCTCAAAACATACAGTAGTACAGAACAATAAAGACCAGTAACCCTTTTTTTGACGCTATTTCTTGCGAGGCTGGGCTTCCATCCATTTCCTTGTGCTAATTCTCTTTTCAAGAGAGAAGTCCAAGGCAGTCCTTCCTTCAGCCAATTCTTCCTTCAGTAAAGACTACCGTTTTAACCCGAATAGAACGCCCGGTCATTATAGCTGTATGTGGCACACCTTTCGGTCCAGATGCGGCGATAACAACCGGGCGTTCTATTCGGGTGAAGACGGTAGTAACCCTTTTTGGAGGGCTGTTTTTCGCGTTTAGAGTCGTTTTGACAACTCCCACGGACAGCAAAACGACCCTCCGACAAATCCATCCATTACCGGCAAACGAAACCTCCTGCGTGTTTCAGGCCTTCGCTCCACTACTCTCCAAATGTACAAGATTGGAATGAATCGTCCGCTAGAACAGGGGAAGATACACTGCCATAGTTTCTTTTTTGTGCATGTGGAGAGAAACATGGGAAGATACACTGCCATATTTTAACTTTTGTGCATGTGGAGAGAAGTGGAGCGAGGTCCTCAGCCCCCCTTGCAAATTCATCCACATCTCACGACGAGGGACATCTTTCACGTCTTAACCCCCTCCATAGCCAGATGATAGACAGCAACCTGTCATCTGATTACTACTGTTGTCCGACCAGTAATACGAGGGGCATCTTTCACGTCTTAACCCCGTCATCTGATTACATCTGGTTAAGACGTGAACGAGGGGCATCTATCGTTATATTGAACGATGGCCTCAGGGCTGTCGGGTCCTCAAGCGAAGAAAATTAAAGTATTATTACCCGTCCGCATGCGTTCGGGTCAAACGATGAGCTGGCCAAACTATTAGCCTGGAATACCTCACAGTAACGCCACAGAGACAATGGGGCCTCCCCGCACTACCCACCAAACGTGCCAATCGACAAGTACCGACCTCTAGAACGTAGAGTGCACCCGCCAGACCTTCTCTATTATTCACGGTTGGCGAGTGGTCCGGCGAGCCACAAACGCTTACTGAAGCTCCTTCCAAATCAAATCAGCAAAGACAAAACAAAAATCCCTTGCCAGCCCTAACCTCCGGAATCACGGGACGAGACAACCTCCCTCCCTCTTCTTTTCGCCCACATACAGAAGCAGGGTAAGGGATACCATGACCAGGTTGCATGAACCAGTAGAAACAAAATCTCTCTCTCTCTCGCTCTCTCTCACACACACACACACACACACGTTCACCCACACACACACAC
>BFEA01000529.1:249529-264809 GCA_003427395.1 Chara braunii | reverse complement strand
GAGAGAGAGAGAGAGAGAGAGAGAGAGAGAGAGAGAGAGAGAGAGAGAGAGAGAGAGAGAGAGAGAGAGAGAGTTTTATCAACAGGATGAGCAACGCACCGACCAACAATGTTTATGCCATTTGATGATAATTACTATAATTAATCTTCAATGCACGTGATAATCTTACTGGCTTTGTGGATGCCCGAGTCATCCATACGAAGACCGGAGCAGTTTTGGTGAGTTGCATTGAAGAGTATTATTTGTGTTATCCTTTTTTTAAGGAATTCGTGATGGACAGGGGATCATAGTTCACTTGCTTAGAGGTGCAAGCTTTGCTGTCAGGATATGATGGCGTGGAGCGAATTATACCACAGCATTGCATCCCCAAGCAAATGCGCCGGTAGAAAGGGGGCATAGTACCCTCATGAATCTCCTTGCTAAGTAAACAGAGGGTAGGCCCAGCCAGTGGCCTAGGTTCCTAAGGGCAACTTTCTTTATCGAGAATATCAGTGTAAAGAGGACCACTAAGTACGCACCAGCCACATTATGGTATGGAAGGCATGACACATTTCCTATTGAGAGTTTTCTGAAGACTTGGAGGTGCTAGGACTTGGGAACCAACCTCTCATTTGAGGAATTACTCGATATTTGGGCATGGTATGTGGGAGTCATTCAGGAGAGAATCCAACAAGCGTCTAACCAGGTGGAAAGGAGTCGTATGGATGACAAGGCTCGATAGGATCAGTTGGCGAGTGTACAAAAGATACCTTTGGGAGTAGGGGATGCCGTACTACTGTACAACTCATCCCTAGAAAAACAATGGTTTATAAAGTTTGACAAACGGTGATTAGGGCCATATCGGATTGTGCGGTGTGAAGAATTTGAAGCCTACAGATTGAGGAGATGAATGAAACAAGGTGGAAGGACTGGGTGTGAAGATCGAGATTGAAAAAGTTTGTGGCACGAAAGGAGGTGAGATGAACACTCAAACTCCTTATAATTGGGTCCCATCCAGATAGCAAGTATCATAGTCAAGTCCCATGGGGAACGAGAGGGATAAAATGGATGGGCAAGATGTGTGTGTTTGATTTAACATGAGTTTCTTTATTCGCCTGTTTGCTTACCCCTTTGTGTGTCTGACGTCTCCTTCGCTGGTTGTGCATGTCTGACTTTACGAAGACAACTATGCCGAGAGGAGGAAGGGGGACACGACCACCGCAAAGAGCATTGGGGGCATCAAGGGGATATGAGCGGCATGAGTCTTATCGGACGGAGCGCACGCTTGTATACGATAATGAGGATATAAAACTCTTTCTGGATGACTTCAAGTTCCAAGGTTATGTGAGGCAGAGAGGGTGGATAGTATCAGAGATAATACAGAGATTAAGAGGAGCAAGTCGATTCAAAGAGCTGATCGCACGGATTCACAGAGAAGCTCAGACTTGGCAGGAGGTGGAGATGAGGATGCATGAGTTGTTAGCGATTCATGCACGAGCAGGGTATTTTGAGGGATGAGTGGGTACAAACGCTACCACTATGGACCAAGAAGGCGGAGAGGCCAGCGGCCAGGCAGATCCGATATAGACCTCAAGACTGTGAGGACTACACAGTGCATTTGAGAGAGGCGTTTCGGCGGCCAGAGCTAGAGCCACCCCAACCCAGGGTCTAGAGGAGGCAGAGGAGCAAGTGATAAAGAGATCCTGAGTCAAGAGAGACTATCTCAACTTGATGAGGACGAAAGGCGATTGCTAGGAGAGATGAGGAGATGTCATGACTCGAACCTACTCAGGAGCAGGAAGCGTACCTCGAGTGTGGGTTCAGACCAGTAACATTCCAGCGCTACACTGAGGGAGATTTGCGGGAATCTCCTTCGCGTGCACAAGATACAGAGGAGACGACACCGCTGGGAGAACCACTGCAGAACCTGGAGGTACATTTGGATGTCTCACAGTGCAAGGTGCTGCAAACGGCCGATGAGAGTGGTGAGCCAGCAGAGAAGACGTTGATGACAGAAGCTCAGAGACCATGACGAGAGGTAGAGCCAGGGGTCCAAGGTGAGCGACGTGCTGAGACAGCGATTGAGGTTGGGGAGGATACTCCTCCTCAGACGCCCGCTCCAGAGCAGAGGCCTGAGCCAGCGCCAGAGAAAACTCATGAGGCAGGAGAGGAGCATCAGTATGAAGAGATCCCACCACCCTCTCCAGATATGACCCTTGTACCTAGGGTGAGAGAGGAGATGAAGCAACAAAAAGCGGATTGGAGGAGAGAGGCTCGTGCTATTGTCGATAGGCACCTGGCAACATATGCCCAGAAACATTCTGACATTAGAGAGTCCGCACTCACCGAGCCACCACAGGAGTCATCCCAGGTGAAGAGAGAGGCAGGGGTTGAAGTCCCGGTAAGGAAAGTTCGTCAGACAGGAATGAGAGCGCCTCTAGGAGAGACGACTGAGGAGAAGCGGGCCAAGACAGGTAAGCGTCTGGAGGAGATATAGCAAGAGAGGGAGAATTGGAGGCAGCTGAGGCTCTCCCGGACCAGCCGCAGAATGTGCAGCCTAGGGCATGTGGAGTCACTGAGATCAGGGAGGAGTAGTGGGGTCAGAGAGTTGGAGGACACCCTGCACCACGAGAGCAGGACCCGGAGGGATTGGGAAGACCGGTGAGAGCATGACTCAAAACGGCGAGAGTGGTGGATGAGAACTTGAACCGGAGGATCCGTTTTCTGGCTATGACCTCGTTCCAGAGGTACTTAATGTTGGAAGATGCTTTGACTGGCGAGAAGGCAAGAGAGGTAAACCTAGCAGGGCGTTTAGAGGCAGCCGAGGCGGAGGTCCGACAACTCAGATCATAGATGGCTAACCATGCCAATACCTTTCAGAATATTGTACAAGTCATGAGGCGACAACTTCAGGACATGGCGGCATGGATAGAGAGGGAGACATCTACCACGGTGGTAGATTCGACTGAGAGTCGTCGCTATGTCATCCATGGTGAGGTAGTGCAGGGTCTATCTGGATAGCGACCTGCGGCAAGTCCATCCCATGAGCTATCCATTGGGAGGGTCATCCTGGAACCAGAAGAGGCAAAGGCGAAAAGGGAAGTAAAGAAGGATGCCTTTGAATTCAAGGTACCTACGAAGCTTGCTACCCATCTTGTAGCGTCTTCAAAGTCAACGATAGAGTCCTTGCAAGTGTCAATCGGAGATAGACCACAGGTGGCTACCAGTGAGCCTGCATAAGGGTCCGATGAGGGATCTATGGATGTACTCCTTGAGGCACTCGGTACTATGCAGGAGGGAGTGAGCATGCCTAGTATACCCGAGCAGAGGGTGGAGGCATCTCATGAAATGGAGACAACGGTTGCGATGGTGGATGTGTATGAGAGTAGATCACAAAGACTGGACACACCAGAGTACAAGCCAGAGGGAGTTGAAGTGTAGGTTGAGCTGGGTACTCAGATATCGGAGGCAGGACATGAGGAGCCTATGAGCATACCCCAATGTCATGGGGTGGCCAGAGAGACTACATAGACACCACCATCGCCAGACTCTCAGAAGAGGAAGAAGAGAGGTCGCAGGGCAGGTGACCAGTCTTACGTTTTTTACAAAAGGGGAGAGCATCGAGGCTTGCAGTGTCCTAAGTTTCTTAAGGACAACACAACAGGAAAGGTCACCGAGAGAGATGGGAAAATATTTGTTAGACATGGCAGAGTAGTGAAGCGACCTGCTGAAGGGGGCAAACCTCAGTTGTATAGGCAAAACCAGGAGGAGATAAGTGAGTAGGGGTTGGTTCGCCTATATGGTGATAGTCTTTGTTACAGTATCGAGAGTGTACATATCTGAGTCGAAAATATGCGTTCCTTTTATTTTTGTTTCTTAGATTTCGGTACCTATATTGGTTAGTTGTATAGATTCGCGGCGTGTGACTACCTTTGAGGATTCCAGTAGTAATTTAGGAGTTAGGATTCAGTTGTGCGATGTATGTACACTTAGGCTATTTTTCAACCCTTGTAGATCAGATTCGTTTGATTTTGAGCGTATTGTTGACAGTATGATTACCTTTATACCGTTTTGCGAGTGGCTTTAACTCAGCTTGAGCCAGTGTATGAGCTGAGACCTATTTTTGTGTTTTGGGTGGGATACTCTATCCCTGAGTGTATATTGAGTTGGAATTCTCTGAGAAAACATCTCGTGTGCTTTGTGATTTGTAAATGTGTTTATGTGTGAGTTGTCTACTATTTGGTATATTCATGCGGTCTGCTCATGGGCAAATAATATAGGGTCGGGTAAAGGAGAGGAAGTGCAGTCTGTTTTTGTGAAAGGATTTGAGAATCCTAAGGGTTTTATAAGTCTTTGAGACTTGAACGCTTACCATGCTGAATGTTTTATTTTTGTATTGTGATGAGGACCCACAAGTTGGTCTCTCAAGTGCTGAGTGGTTTTATGGTGGGGACACCTTCAAATGGGAAGGTGATTATCTGTTCATTTGGAGACTCATCTTCAAGAAAAAAATGTTTTAAAAATGTCATGTGAAAGTTCATCCTAGAGCGCAACCCCTAATGTTGGTTGTTAATCGGCGTAACTTGACAGCGGGCCCACGCCTTACCAAAGGAGTAAAGACTTAAAAGGTGTGACTGTCTCGGAGGGTTTTACTTCTGCGGGATGTCGGAGGGATAAAAATCGATTCAATTGAGTCTTTTTGGTAGTCCTGATGGAGAGTTTATCAAGAGAAAAACTAGCTTTGTGTAACCATCGAGGGCACTACCGCCAAAATAACGACCCTGTGGGCCGTAGATCCGGCTTGATGAACCAGATTATGGTGGGCCATGATATGGACCTAACCTTCCTGTGCTAGACTGCAGAAAGACTATAAAATAAAATTTGTGTACAAATATATATATATATATACTTGATTGAGAGAGTTGTTGGGATGGAGGCAAAAAAACCTTCAAAGGTTTCGGTTGGGGTCTGCGCCCCTAATTATGGCCCTGCTTGCAGGGTGGAGACTAAATGGGACAGTTAACAAGAAGCCGACGTTTGCTTAGGACAAAGGGGAAAGGATTGTCGAGAGGGCCGCTGAAACTTGTGTTTTAGTACGTATGCCTAGTACACCGGAGTCCTAATGTCAGGACAATGGATACCCAAGTTAGAATCCGGACAACATATAGTTGTGTTGGTATGAAATGATGGAAGCCTCGAACCATAGTCTGTCGGCTAATCGAATTGGTTCCTTTCTCGTTAGCATTTTGTGTTACGATTGAATTAAAAACTTTTAATTTGTCGAGCGACGGGGACGTTGCTTAATATGGTCCGGTAAGCTGTCGGTGTGAATACCTTTACAAGGGTATCCGCCCTGGTTTTCGCAAATGACAAAGAGTAAGTTCTGTTTAGGGTCTGAGTACACCGCGCGAGTCGTGGTTGTGTATGTGGTTTACGCTGACTGAATGGTTGACTAAGAGCAAAGAGTATGTGGGCGCGTAAATTTAAGATGTGTGTGGTCTTTTTCTTGTTGTTGATTTGTAAAGCCGACGTGATGCCAACCGAGTTTTTATTGTGATTCGTGTACGTACGCACGAAGGACGGGACGTCGTATGATAAGGCACGGGGGTTGACAACATGGACTTAGTGGGCGACCAAAGCGCGACTTTGCGACGTTTCAGTACGTTCTTGCACCACGAAGTACCACCTTGTATAGGTATCGACGAGTGTCACGCTCAGCCTTAGGCCTAACACTATTGGCTACGGTGTCAGACTTTCGTCAAGAGGATTTAGGGATCGAGACCAGCAAGCAAAAGTGTAGGAGCATCAAAGCGGCAGGAAGGAACCGATGGGTTGAGGATCCAGTGAGGCTACCCACGTGGTTTTGTAGTCCGCGGGGTTGCGTGGCGAGGGTCGAGGCAGTAGTAGTAAAACTCGTTTTTCCCCCTTCCTATCACTGTATGACTTTCTTTTCCTTAATTTTTTAATTATTATTATTATTATTATTGTTATTATTATTATTATTATTATGATTATTATTATTATTATTTATTAAGCTGCTTGGGTTTCCTTGTGTTCAGAATGCTGGCGAAACCCGTTTATCCTGCCTATTTCGAATACGGACCGAGAGGAACGACGAAAATGCCAACTAGCGGGGGCATTGACCGCCAGCCAGTGGTCTGATGTAGGAAGTTTGAGTGTGAACATGCTTGTTAGGCGAGAGGGGATGGGTCATACCCGGAGACACTAACAAAGAGCGGCCCAGGACATAGTAGGGAGACCGCAACAATGTTGCGGGAAGCTGTGGATCATAAGGAGAAAACCCTACCCTACTCTGGTCTTCAAAGTTCCTATTTGGATAATAGTTACTTTAGCCAAAAGTTGTGTTGGGGTCCGTGCCACCAAGGATCACGATTCGGGCCTGCGGCAGACCCGACACTCCCAACTACTAAGCACAGTCCGTGTGGAGGTTGGTCGTTAGAAACTCGGGAAGAGGGGCGGCTTGCTCAGACAGGGCATCTAGTAGGAGGTCAGTGGAAATGCACAGCGACACTGATGGGCAGACCGTTCGCCGGGCTTGGGAATAGAGGTGAAAGGGCAGGTGAGCCAACGAGTAACTGGCTTTTTCCGATGTTTCCCTCAGGGAGGCTGGGGCGGATGGGCATACCGGGTTGAGCCAGGTGTTATAGCGCAGCCAAGTGGAGGAAAGTCGTCAGTACCGGTCAACACTTTTGAGATATCTGGATCAGCGCACAACATAACACAACAAAGAGAGAAGGATGGCAAAACCGAAGACCGGGATGCGAAGGAGGTAGAGATGAGCGGGCGAGGCGGCAAGAGAAGAGGATACGAAGTCAATGAAGAAAGAGGGAGGATGAACCTAAGCGTATAATCGCGTCGGGTGCACACAAGCTAAAGATGAAGGTATGGTGGAGGGAGGAGTAACTATCTTGTCCGTTCCTCGACGGTTTTGGGTAAGGGAAAAAGCTACCCCAACATTCTAAGGTCGGGCGAGTGTGTAAGGTCTGATTGGCAGGGAGTTTAGTAGAAGAGGGGTAGTGGAGAAAAAATAGTGCGCGGAGAGTGTCGAGAGGGAAAAATGACGGGCGTGAAAAATTTGTATCTCACTCGATTCTCGATGGATTCGAGCGAGATAAGATGCAAAATAGGGGTTCTAAAACAAGACGAATTGAACTATGAAGTCGGATCAGGTGTTTTCTCGGCGGTTTAATTGATGCAGGAGTGAAGAGCTGCGTGGTTAATACGAGGAAAAAGCGGAGGGGTGACATGAATCTTTCTACATTTTAACAAAAGATTCGTTCTTATTTTAGAAAAAGGTCATACGTTTGATAGAGTGGCATGAAACTGACCGAGAGCTCAATTACGTGCTTGGATAAGGTAGCTAGGGAGTGATAGAGGATAGAGAGACAAGGAGAACGAGACCTACCTGTTGACCGGTGATGCTCAAGGAGATGGTCTTCCGCCGTCTCTCTGCGCTCAGGGCTGAAAAGAAGAGTTTTTTTTGTGTTCTGTCGGAAATATTAATTCTCATTCCTCGTCGGAGTCGGGTTCGTCGTCACGGGTGCTGCATACCGCCATATCAATATCAGAAAACGGGAAGCCCCGCTGTTATTCATGACAGTCATGTTACTCCTCGAGAAGACCTTCTATGTGTTGTAGATGCCCACAAGGTGCACCTCACTTGGCAAACTGTCGGACTTTGATCGAGCTCGTGGCGAGCTCTTAAGCGGTCGACACTCAGACTTTGTTGAAAACGGAGTGCACCAGGTCAGATCTTCGACCAGATTCATTAGAGGTTAAACACTATAATAGCAGAGAGAGAGAACGAGAGAGAAAAATGGGGAAAGGCCAGGAGGTGGAGAGGAAGAAAGACGGGCTTACCGGTTGAGCAGGCTGCCCATCAATCAGAAATTGTTGAGGATGGTCTGAGTGTGGCCGTACGTATTGATGTCCCGACTATACTTTTTCCAGTGTACGCTTTCTGGTGAACCTGTTGTCGCTAGCCTGCGTCAAACATATGATTCCAATGACCATTCTCAGTTGGTAGAGTGACTTGTCAGTTTGATCCTGCTAAACGAACGAGGCCCCAGTCTGCTAGTTAGCTACGCAGGGATCCTTTCTCGTGAACGGCTTTTTAGGAGGACTGTTGGACAACTGATCAGTGAAGCAGTAGCAAGGTCTAACAGATTGAGAGCTCTTTCGGGATTTTATGGGTGTTGGCTCATGAACGTTCTCAAGAGGACGAGGTGATCTGCCAGGATGATCTATCTGGCAAACGAGACCGATACTATCAGTTCGGAACTACCACAGTTGCTACATGCCTTGTAGCTGGGGTTCCACTGTTACCACTATCGCTATATTATTGTGTTTTTGTGGAGCAGTTGGATGACTTTTATGCTTTTGTCCTACGGTATTCACCGCAATGCACCAATAAGGTCGTTGCACGTTACTATCTGACGTACATAAGGCTGCTTGCTGCGGTGTCTTTGAAACGTTGTTGTTCACGAGTCTTGGCGAGTGTGACTACCTGTGTCTCGCTACTACCAGCGTCGTGTCTTTACCGTACCAATCGCAGCTCTGGTTGTGCGATACTTCTTACCGTGGTTGCCATGCCTTGAAGCATTGCTGCTGAGACTCTGCCATGAGTTACGCCGCCCCTGCATTGTTGTTGCGCTAACCGTTTTTTTTTTTGAGTCATATAGTTAGAGGTATCTTGTACAGTATATTGTTGGAAGTAGGCGGTGTGAGTTGAGGAGTGGCCAAACGTAAAAAAAAGGATCATTACAGCGATTTGGAGGGTTGTCAGAGAGTCATGGACATGCGCATTGATGAGGATTTGACCACCTCTATTGTGCATTTTTGCCATCATTGCGAGACCCTAAGGTGTGTGAAGATACCAGGGCCCTCTCCTGCAAGTTAAGTATGTCCCTCCCTTGTATCTCGAGAGTCTGAAACCCCTCATTTTGCCCTTCTTACTCTAAGTCTGCTTTGTGGTTACGAGAGGAAGGCGACAGGCGGGATTGCAACTCGTAGGACCATATAAGGACTATGCGGGAAGTCTGCCCACCGATTGCAGGAGCTCTGCCAGAACTCAGGAGAAGTTCTGGAGCAGGGAACTGAGAGGTAAAACTTTATCTCCCTCTATAAACCCAGTTAACACCCTTATCTGTATTTCTTGCAACAATATATTGCGTGTATCCCATATTGACTTTGAGTTTGACTTTCATGACACAAATCAAACTTTAGTGAAGGAATGGTTGCGCAAACTCAGTTTCATCTTTGTTCTTTGACCGAAAACAGATTGTAAGTGGGTTTGCATCTGAGGGAAAGGCAAAAGGAAGGTGGTCATGCATGCGTTGGACTGGGTCAACCAGAGGATGGACATTGTACTAAGTTGGACAACCCACTGCTATGTTTATTTTGATTGCTTGGAGGACCAGATATGTTTTCATAAGTTAGGATGGTCTGGTTGCTCTGACTTGCGAGGGTTGTTTGTGACTGCTTTTTTATGTACCAAGCAGATTTTCATAAGTTAGGATGACTTAGTTGTCTTGTTTCATTTTGTTTTTTTCATGTTTATTGGTTTATGAAAGAATTAGTTGAGTAAGTTCTATAAGTTTAGATGACTCTTACTTCTTCTTGTTTATTCTGAGGGGTGATCAGATAAAGAACCAAACATGTTTCCATAAGTTTAGATGGTCTGGTCTGGAGTCACGCACATACTAGAACAAAAAAGGGTAAATTTTGACTATACTTTTATATTATTCCACTTATGAACAAACTAGTCAAACATGTTTTCATAAGTTTGGATGATCTGACTCTAGCTTATCACAACCTGAAAAAAATACCATAAGAATAAATTTGTGGTAAGAAAGGGCAGGTTGAACCTTGTTTCTAAGTTGAATGGTTCAGTCATATGCTGCCGTAAATGACTAAGTGCAGACAGTTATATATAACATGGATATTTTAAATAGTTCAGAGCGACTATGTTTGACAACCTAGTCACATGCCCAAAGAAAAGAAACGTTGTGGTGCCCTTTGTTTGTGTATATCCAATGGTTGAGCTAGACATGTTTCCATAAATTTGGATGATCCACCTTATGTAAGCTGGGTATAAGGGACAAATCATTGAAAGACTATGAACTATTGTTTGACAAGGTTTAACCTTGGGGGTGGTGAGAGTACTTACCGTTATAGTTTGGCCTTGCATGTGGCTGAGTGAAATCTTTACTTAGTCTGAGTTTCAGTTTGACAGGTAGTTGCTTTGGCTGCTCGCTACGAGCTAGAGCTATAAGAGTTAGTTCAATTTCTACATTTTCTCAGCTAATTTTTTTTTTTACTTAGGTCAATTATCGCATTTTCTGATATCATTTATTTTACTTGGCTTTGTATAAATCTTGGTAAGCTACTTCATCTACGGGAAGCGCTGTCGAAATTTCTAAAAAAACAAGGAGTTAGTCAAAATCCGACTTTCAAAGTCAATTTTTTTGTCTAAGTTTTATATCCATCATCTTTTCGACATCGCACTTCTCTATCTTAAATTCCATAGTCGATCAGTCCGCCATCATCGTCTTCCTTCCATATTGTTCATCATCATCGTCTTCGGAGCTGCTCACTTTGCGATTGCTATCTTCTTCCATCTCGATTTTTCCCCCTAAAATATCTCGATTTTGCGGGCATTGACACGCGAAATGAGAAGGGATAAATTATTTTCTTACACTGATTGATTGAATTTTTATTGATTTTTGATTAATTGATTGATTGACTGCTTCATTCATTGATCACAGAGAACCAGGATGGGAGTCTGTAAATAGGAATCCCATCCTGCACATCTGTACATACAAATCATGCTGTGTGGTTTTCTTTTTAGGGGAATTTTTTAGAGAAAACAAAAGAACTGTAGGATCTTCAGGGAGAGTGCAGTGGTTGTACTACGCTGCCGGAAAGCGAAGAGTGGAGGGGGAAACGATTCAAATCCAGTCCGACAAGCAGCAAGAGATCTCAATGTCGTTGGTGGTAGAAGTGACCCTGAGGCGCCTCGAGAGGGGGGTTTCTTTCTTGGTCTAGTATTCTACTTTGGGAATCGATACCCAATGCCCCCCCCAAAAAATAACCAAACTCTGATAGTACGGACGATTGTTGTCTTATCATGTGACTTTGAGAACGAATCTCCCTTTGCGCGCGAAAGGAAACAAGCGAATGACACCATATTTCGCGGTTTATATTTGACTTTAGGAATCGGTCTCCGTTGCCCAAAAAAGAAAACTATAGTCAAAATTCATTGCAGTATCTATATGGGTCTAGCATTTGAATTTGACAATTAGTTCTCCCTGAAAAGGAAACAATCGAGTTATACGCTAGGCTACCAGAGTGGCCCGGGTCCACTTGCCCGGCCAGGCCAAAAAAATATTAAAAAAATAAAAATAAAAAAAATAATAATTTTAATTTTTATTGTTAATTTGGTAAAGAATTTCGATGTGACCCTAAGGCAAAGGTTGTTCAGTTTATTTTTTTACATAACATAGTTTTTTTCTGGATTTTTTTTTGTTTTTTCTTTTGACTGGGACCTTCCCTGATCCTTGCACGGCCTGGCCCCCCGGAAAAATAGGATGACCCGGGCGGCCCGGATGGTAGCCTAGGTTATACGCAATTTCCGGGTCTAGTATTGTCCCTTGTTTCCCCAAAAAGGTAAAAGAGTCAAGAGTATGTAAGTAGGATTTCTGAGTGCAGCGTTTGACTTTGGAAATCAGTCTCCCATTGTACGAAAAAGGAATTTATCCAAGCAAGGGTTGCGACCCATGAAGTCATATCCGATGGTCTCGAGCAGGTTGGAAAACAAGGCAGTTTGTCATAGAACTGTAATGAAGCATTAGCCACGAGAAGGGCGGAATGCTTCCCCCCTCCCCCCCTCTCTCCTTCCCTCGCTCTCATACACGGTGATGCTTTTTTTAAGTATGTAGCGAATATGACAACACGCACACGCACAAGCTCACACACTCCTCGATCATTTAATGTAGCAATAACACTTTTTTTTGTACTTGAAAACTTTGTCCAACATTTCAGAATCGTTATGGTCTGTGTGTGTGTGTATGTGTGTGTCTATATTTTCCTCCCCCATTCCGTCTCTCTCTTTTCGGATGCCGCGAAGAGCGTGGGGTTTTTCTCCCTTTCCCCATCCGTTTTCCATTGTTGTGAATCTTGTCACTTTGACTGGTTGACCAACGAATGATCTGTTCTTTGCGCACTGAGCTTGTATTCGAATTTTCCTCATCCTTTTTCATTCGTCACATTTTCTGGTCTATCGATGAAAAGAGGGATCCCCTTTCCTATTCTTGTTCCCAGTCGCTGCTGAGCATGTGGCCTTTGCGGGTATGGGTCTTTTCTTTCCTGCTCGTTGTTAACGTTTTCGTTGTCCCTTTTTTTTGCAGGTTAGTGGTTATAACTTGGATCTCGCAACTGCTCGATCGATTACATCATTACACGAAGGACCTCAATGGAAGATACTCAGTAAACATAAGAAGAAGTAAAAGACGAAAACGTTTTTTTTCTCGAAAATTCTTTTTTCCATCTTCTAATCAAGAGTTTTATCTAAGAGTCCAATCATTCTGTCTCCCCCCCCCTCCTCCTCCTCCTCCTCCTCCTCCTCCTCCCTTGTAACGTAATACAACCCCGTTTGACTTTTATGAAACTAGTTTTACTTTTCTTCCTTTTTATTTTTCCTGGATTATATTCGTATAAAGGTTTTGAGTTCCAAGTTCCACTACGGGGAGACTTTAGTTCCAGATTTGATTATGTTTCCACGTGTCGACAGTGCGGTATGTGGAAACATAATTTGATTGTGATTTCTTTCTTTTAATTGTTTGATTGTGCAACTGTTGTGGCCGAGGGAACTGCAAAGCTTCTTGCAACCGAAGTAAGAATTTTTTTTTCCTTTTTCTTCCCCCTCCCCCTCCCCCTCCCCCCTGTCCATTACTCTTGGTCGATTTATTCAAGAGGACACTATCAATGATTGATTCGTTATTGTTCACAAAACTCAAAGGTACCTTTATATTAAAGGATACTTTTCAAAATTTTATTCTCTTATTTTCTTGGAAAAACTAGGGTGTTGTCAGAGTTTTAGTTTGAGAATGCGCTTCAGTTACGATTTCGCGAATGTTGTGTCAAACCTAGAGAGGAAAATCGTGAATGTATACAATCTAGCTTTAGGGTCTGGTGGGGATGTGTTGTATTCGAGGAATGCCTGACCTGTATTTTCAACTGAAATCGTGACTGCGCCCTAATTATGACTCAACTACTCTAATTTTTTCATTCTTTCTTTACCTCGCTTGCTGGATGACGTGACTTATCTGCGCTTGAGGGCTGATGCGGTTTGTCCTGGCTTGAGGTATGGTGTTGCTTATCCTCCAAGTCTCGCTTGAGGAATAACTTGGCTCCTCAATAGCTTTTGATGAGGCGAGACCTCGTCACCTCGTAAGTCGTACCCCTTCTTGTGTGGGTATGACAGATGCTCATGGAGTGCGTGAATCCTATTCTCGCCCGGGTTACAGTTCGCAATCAATAGATGTCATTTCCAGGACTCTAGGCGAGACATTTGGAAATGATAATGTTGATGGGCAATCTTTGGTTGCCCACAGACTGAGTGTTCTTTGATTATCCGATGATTGAGTGTGTTTATGATGCGGATAAACTGTTTGCATCAATCGAGTTTGTAATTTCGAGCATTCGCAAATTTCAACCTTCTCTTTCCTCGAATACAACACACAGTCAGTATAGCTATATTTGGGTTATTTTTAAGTCTAAATACAACTATAATGACCGTGCGTTGTATCCGGGGGAAGAAGGTAGTGACATTATTGCATATATGTATGGTTACCTTAACAAGTGAAGGGAATGAATGGTTAGCTAGTCAAGTGAAATCGGTGAGTGGTTGGACGAACTCAGGGGTCGTGCATGACGACAACCATTTCGCTACTGATATTTTGTGTGTTGTTGTCGAGGAGTGGTCGTATGCAGACTTGATCTTGTGGTAACCCAGACTAAAGCTACACATGCATTATTCGACCTGGCCTGGTACGATTTTGCGGCGAAGAAGTCAAGTTCCACTACAGGCCTTTTCGACGAGATAAAAGGTGATCATGGAGAGAATGAGGCACTAACTGGAAAAAAAAAACAGTCAGAAATTGCATTCAGAATTTTCAACTCTTTGTCACCCCATAGTAGGGTAAGTTTCAATGGTATTTTTCTAGAATGTTGAAGATAATTGACAACCATTCATTTCAGAGAGGGTGCTGTCGGATAAAGGGGGTTGTTCATGTGTCGGTCTTGCTGGCTCGAATCGGTGGCTGCCGGTGCACTTGCATTCTCTGTTGTGTAATCTTCTCACTGTCAAGTTCTTGTGTGTTGTGATGTTCCAATTCATACTTAGTTGATCTTCCCGCCATATGCATGTGTTTTTCGCTAGTTCAATCTTCTTATTATCAAATTCATATGTGTTGATCTCTCATTTGTATGCATGTGCTCTTCATTAGTTCATTGTCAAGATCATGTGTGTTGAACCTTCCTCCATGTGCATTCTTCATTAGTTCAAATCTTCTCATTGTAAAGTTCATGTGTGTTGTGATATTTCGGTTCATACTTAGTTGATCTTTCCTCCATGTGCATGCGTTTTTTCACTAGTTCGGTCTTCTCATTGTCAAGTTCATATGTGATGTGATGTTCCGGTTCATACTTAGTTGATCTTTCCTCCATGTGCATGTGCCTTTCACTAGTTCAATCTTCCCATTGTCTACTTCATATGTGTTGTGATGTTCCAGTTCATACTTGGTTGAACTTTCCTCTATGTGCATATGTTTTTCACTAGCTCAACCTTCTCACTGTCAAGTTCATGTGTATTGTAGTGTTCTGGTTCATACTTGGTTGATCTTCCCTCCATGTGCATATGCTCTTCGTTAGTTCATTGTCAAGTTCATGTGTGTTAATCTTCCTCCATGTGCATGTGCTCTTCATTAGTTCAATCTTCTCATTGTCAAATTCATGTGTGTTGTAATGTTCCGGTTCATACTTAGTTGATCATTCGTCTATGTGCATATGCTTTTCATTAGTTCAACCTTCTCATTGTCTAGTTCATGTATGTTGAAGTGTTCCAATTCAGACTTAGTTGATCTTTCAGTATGGGATGGGTGACCGACATTTGGTTGCTACTAGGGGGAGATGATTTGATTAGGAATAAAAGTTTTTTTTTTTTTTTTTTTTTTTTTTTTTTTTTTTTTTTTTTTTTTTTTTTTTTTTTTTTTTTTTTTTT
>BFEA01000529.1:232329-249306 GCA_003427395.1 Chara braunii | reverse complement strand
CCTTGCCCCTTCACTCCCTTCCCCTCACTTGGCATATGACGAACCCTTCTCCCCTTACTTGTTACATTATCAGGGTGCGAACGGTAAACGAAATCAGACCTCACTTGGTAGAGAAAGAGGGCAAGGGAAGGGTAGCCGGTCCCTTGTGCCACGAAGAAGGCAAAGGAAATGACGTTTGAAAGAGTGGGGAAGAGGCGGAATCTGGGAGAAAGTATAAGTTGAAGCAATGTCAGTTTGACTCAACCATTTCCTTGACTGCATGACTATGAGAAAAGGATGGGCTGATTGAGGGAAAAAAAAGGAATAATGAGCAGCCAAAGAATATAGAAAGATAGACATGTGGGAAGGGCTATATGTTGATCCCCAATAGGGGATTGTATGAATCTTTGTTTTGTGTCGAGCCGTGAGCGAAATAGGGCTGGGAGGAACCGGGCGGCAAAAGGAAAAGGGAAGAGGGCAAAGGGGGCTACGGGACCCTTTACATGAAGCCAATCCATCGAAATGACCTTTGCGTCTGAGACTTGGAGTGTAAATGAGGGAATGAAGTGCAATCTTGCGAAGAAACATGTGAAGTTGTGTGGGCATGCATGTAGAGGCCCCGAAAAGACTAAGGGGTCTGCGCCAATAGGGATGAATGAGATGTATGAGACCCGATGGGGGCGTAGAGGCGAGGGGGAGGACGGCATCGCCGCACCCTGATGACGCCGTAGGATCACAATGCTTAGGGACATGGTGCGCGGGCTAAGGATGACGCTTAGCCTGCGCACAAGAGAATAAAACCCTCAAAGAACCCCTGGACTTCCTGCGTATTGGAAGAAGCAATTGCCTGAGAACACAACCAAGAATCGAAAAAAATCAGCGTTGTCGAATGACCAGCGAAACTATCTCCCGGCGTGAGGGCTGAGTTACATCCCCAATGTCAAAGCTCTCTCGCGCAATGACCCACCCCCATCCATCTCAAAGCACTAGGTGGGAGTGACCCTGGGACGAACGGTTCGCGCCCTAAGCATGAGCGCGGGCGGGCCGAGCCGACTGGGACCCGCAGTGGGGTCGACTAAGGCTCGAAAGTCTACCGGGGTTTAGCCCTACAACGGTCCTCTCTCCGATGCGTCTAGACTGCAAGGTGAGCCATATACAACTATAATGACTGTACATTATATTCTAGAGAAGTCTGCGAAAGAAAGGATTAAGAATTAATTAAAAAATAGGTTGTTTGTCTTTTCATTGTCTTTACTCCAAATAAGTCACATTCTTTTTGTTTTCTGAAGCTGTACTCATCAATCAAGTATCGGATTCCATAGTTGCGGCTCAACTCGGTGCACAGATTTGCGCACGCGTTGCCCAGTGCGCACACCACACCGAGGTGCACTGCACCAGAGAAATTAAGGTTTGAAAAACAAAAAAGTAGGGGTTTCATAATTTCTTAGCCCCCCCCCCCGCTGGCAAAAATATTCAACTCGCCACCCGAGTTTGAAAACCGGCCGCGCCCCGGGCCCGAAATTTTGTTTTTGGGCAAGGGCTGCCGAATTTCGAATTCCGCAGGCCCCTCCCCCAAAAATTTTGAAATGACGGATCACGAAAATATGCCTCATTAAGAAATATTTGTTGACTCCTTTAAAAAAAAAAAAAAACGAGAATTACGTTCGCTCACCGTTGTGCATGAGTAGAGGAGGTTTGCGAGACACCTAGACATTTTCGTCTTTTTTTTTTGTTTTTTCTTTCAACCTGTGTAATATAATTTGCTTTGACATTTTTATTACCCTTGTTTGTCATCTACTGATCCTCCCTCTTTTCTTGCCCTGGAGCATCTTCATCCCTATCTGCACTCAGGCGAATGGGAGTTAGGGAGTGGGCCTCCTGTCGATTCTTTTTTGCATGGCAACCGCGGACCCAGACCCGGATGTATGGACCGAGGCCCAAACATTTGTCTGGACTGATCCAGACGTCTGGTAATCCGGACAGACACCGGACAACCGGACCTGGACCGTCCGGGCCGCTACACCAGACACAAAAATGTCCGGACCAAAAAGAAAAAACAACCTTAGTAATAAGTAGTATGAACTACAACTTATTGTCTTTCACTATTCCCAACTCGCCCTTAAATTCTTGTTGTTTTGGCTATGTCCTCGACTTTGTAGTTCTTGATTCAGTACGCAGTAGTGAGGTTTAGGCTCAGGCTGAGAGCAGTGTTTAGGGTCAAATTGAGCAAGTGGTGTAACAAAACCTTTTGACTTTCATTTACTTTATAGCTTGTAGCTTGTAGCGCCACCGTAGTGTTAGTTCTTGATTCAGTATGCAGTAGTCTCTAGCGTACAATTGCTAAGTATGCCACAGTGTATGCTGCCGCCTCTTTGTGGTCATCTAGGTGTGTCAGTTGGTGTCTGTGGTGTGCATACATTGTGTCGTGGCATTATACCTCATGCCATTGTATGTGTCGTTTGCTTGGCTTACTCTACTGTCTATGCTATATTTTCTACTCTCTAAACTTTGCTTTACTCTACTCTTTACTCTACCCTTCTCTCTATGCAACATTGCTCTCTATATCGTACTCGCTACTCTCTACTCTCCTCTACTCGGTACTCGTTACTCTACTATACTCAATACTCTGTACTCTCTACTCTAGTTTACTCCTCACTCTATTTACTCACTACTATCCACTCTACTCGCGGCTCTTTACACTACTCGCTACTACGCTCCACTCTACTTGTTACTCTCTACTCTACCGTACTCGGTATTCTTTACTGTACTGTGCTCGATACTCCTTACTATACTCTACTCGTCACTCTCTAGTTTTCTAGAGAGTAGAGTACAAAGCAGAGAAGCGTAGAGAGTAGCCTATAGGGTAGAGTGGAGAGTAGCGAGTAGTGAGTAGAGAGTAGCGAGTAGTGAGTAGAAAGTAGTGAGTAGAGAGTAGAGTAGAGAGTAGTGAATAGAGTAGAGTAGCAAGTACATGATAGAGAATGAAGAGGAGTAAAGTAGAGAGTAGCGAGCAGAGAAGAATACAGAGTAGCGAGTAAAGTAGAGAGTCGCTAGTCGAGTATAGTAGCAAGGAGAGTTTAGAGAGTAATGAGGAGCAGAGTAGAGTACTCTACTCTCTACTGTATATGCATGAGTAGAGTAAAGTAAAAATAGTATTTAGTACAATATCAAGAGTAGAGGAGAATAGTGTAGAGTAGAGTAGAGTGCACCGTAACGAATAGAGTAGAGTAGAGAGTATCAAATAGAGTAGAGTCGAAAGTATCGAGTAGACTAGAGTAGAGAGTCTCGAGTAAAGTAGAGTAGAGTAGAGAGTCTCGAGTAGAGTTAGAGTAGAGTAGAGAGTATGATAAAATACTGTACTTTTCACTCTACTCGCGAGTAGAGTGTATAGTAGCAAGTAGAGGAGAGTAGAGCAGACTATGCTATTTATCCTACAATAGAGGAGAAAGTATACGAGGACAGTAAAGAGTAGCAAGTAGAGTATAGAGAGAAAAACCGAGTAAAGTAGAGTACAAAGTAACAAGTAGAGTATACAAAGTAGAGCAGAGAAAGAGTACTCTACTCTCTATGTTCCACTTCCCCCTAGTTATAGGTTACTCTACTTCACTCTCTACTCTACCCTCTCTTTGGACATTACTCTCTATACTCTACTCACCACTCTCTCCTCGCTACTCTTTACTCTACCCGAGTCTTTCAATTCAACTCTCCGTACTCTACTCGCCCCTCTCCGCTGTACTTTATTTGTCACTCTCCACTGTAATCTACTTGCTACTCTCGACTCTCCTGTACACGTTACTCTCTTCTTTAGTGTATTAGTTATTCTCTCCTCTAGTGTACTCGCTCCTTTTTACTCTACTGTACTCGCAAGTCTCTACTATATTCGTCATTCTCGATGCCACTCCACTCGCTACTAGTCATGAATTAGGTTTAGTACTCACGTAATAAAGGTTTCAGAAACATATTATGAGATGAGGTTAAGGACGGGGGATTGGACTTGGTGTAGAAATTGGGCCAAAACAAACTTGCAGTTAGGCTTACGTTTAGGTTCAGCCAACGATTTTTTTCTCGGTTATTATTTTTCGATGCAGTTTTGCTCTGCAAGTTTTAGCGGTTGGTTTACTGGAGCAAAATGGTTGGCGGCGCCAACCAAAATGTCTGTGTAGAGAAGCCCTTGCAAAGACATGAGTTTGTAACTAGAAGCGAAAAAATATCTCGGACAGATAAAAGTTTGTAACTAGTAGCGAAAAAACGTCTCAAGTAAGTAACCATCATGATTTATTCGTTTGGATCGATAGTGAAAAAACATCTTTAAGTAAATGAGGGTCTCGATTTGACCACATAGTACATGCATTTTGTTCATATAGTATAATTTCACTCATATATTATCTTAGATGACGCTCATTGTTGTAGTAATACGCGTCTTTTTCAAGTCTGCATTGTATAGCACTCAATCGACATAGTAGTGGCCCAAAACAAAAGTTTATATAAAAATCTTTATACAAAATTGTAGAGTACAGAGGTAAATTTATTTTCGAAACACTCCTTAAAAAAGTATAGGCTGTCCGAAATAAAATCGAAATATGACTAATATTTGGGATAATGATAGTGAGGAAGACCAATCGCGTAGTAGTTTTTTGAGAAGGAGAGTCAATAAGTATCACAAAGTAGTTGTGTTTTTTCATCCCACGCAGTGAAAAGATGTTTCAAGGAAGTAGACGAGGGTATCAATTTTACCAAATAGTATATGCATTAAGTTCATACAGTATAACCTAACTCAAATAGTAGTTTAGATAGGGTTCACCTCTGTAGTAATACTTATATAGTATAACATCAAGTCTGCAGTGTACAACATTCAATCGACATAGTAGTGAGCCCAAACAAAAGTGTGTATAATTTTTTTTTTAATTTTTAAATTTTTGTATACAAAATTGTAGAGTGTAGATAGAACTCCATTTCGAAATACTCCTTTAAAAGTTATAGACAGTCCAAAACATAATCGAAATATAACTAATATGCGAGATAATGACATGTGTTGATATGCCGAGTGATAGTTTTTTGAAAATGGGACTTAATATGTGTCACAAGGTAGTAGTGTTTTTTCATCCCACACGGTTATGAGCTAGAAGCAATGTCAAGACATTGAAAGACTGTTTCATTTCGCTTAGTATAAGTAGCTTTAAGGAGGCGCACGAAGACAATAGGTTGATTTTTGATTTTTTTAGCGTAGAGCTCTTTTGAACAAGGGAGGGTCTTCGGAGTGCGAGAGAGGTAACCATCATTACTTCATTGGGTTGAGGGGGGGAATTTTACAATGGCAAGAATAACGACAACAACAGAACTTGTCGCTTTTAGCTCTATAAGCGTTTGAGAGAGGGTGATGGCATTTGAGAGGAGATTTTCTCGGCATATGCCACAATATCGTGAAAATGGTGGAAGAGAAGAGAGAGTAGCTTACGATGTGGACATAAACGGTAGACGAGCAATAAAGATTCAGTTCACTACCGAGTACGTTTGCGATGGGAAATATATTCGAATGACAGGGTCATTGAGGAAACAATGTTTCTATCTCGAAGCATTTGGGGAAGGCGAGCAGAGAAGAAAGACATTGCAAGTTTTCAAAATTGTTGCCTCAACACTACTAGAGTGTTGTGAAGATATTGTCCATCCCTCTTTTTCATGGCAAGTCACTGTGGGGCCGCCTTTCACTAATCGGTCGAGTAGCTAGAAGGGAACGTTGGTGCACCTGAATGGTCTTCCGTGATTTTCGACGAAGTAATTAACTTGTAGTTGGACCGTTAGATAGACGATCTGATAGAACTCCTCTTTCAGAATTTGCTTGAAATATTTATGGAGCTTTCGTAAATAAAAATTTTGTAAGATTTTCAGCTAATGATATGGAGAAGTGTATTACAGTATTTTAGGCAAATAAACAAAATATTGATGATTTATTATTTTTTGTTTGTTATTGTCGTCGTTTTTACTTAGGAAACAGTTGTCCTATAAATGGTATCCTTTTTGTTTTCCCCTCTTCTTTTGCCTTCTCCTCTTGTTTGAAATTCGTGCATTGACATTTTCATTGACTATTTTAATGAGTTGTATTTGAATCTTTGGGGGTGATGCTTCGACCCAAAAACATACGTTGGTCAACCTCTTATCATTGAGTAATTAAATTTAAAACTCATTTTGAATTTCGTACTTTTATGTTTTTCTAATGACACTTCCACTTTGCAGGTTTCTCTCTTGCATGATTGTTTGTGTGAGCAGGCATTGTGAAAACTTGTTTGTGTGTGGGTTTCTTTATTTTTTCGTATTTAGTTGTTAAACTTGAGCAGACGCTTAAGTATGCACGTTGCGTGGTAAGAGGAAAACGTGTGAGGTGTGAACTTCGGAGGGTGTTTTCGGGGGAATACTATTATGCGTTTTTAGATCTAGGTCATCTGCCGGGCCGACCGGGTCATCTTGTTTTCGAAGGCGGTCTGACTGTGCAAAGATGTAAAAGCCTAGCAAAAAAAAAAGTCCACGTTTCAGAAAAAAGAAAAAGAATTCAAAAAAATTCACAAAAACTATGTTTTGTGGAGAAATAAATAAAACAACTTTTGCATCAGGGTCATATCGAAATTTCTTACCGAAATTAACGTAAAAATCAAATAAAAAATGATTTATTTATTTATTTATTTTCGTGGGCGGGCAAGTGATCTTACACCACTCAGGTAGCCTAGCCGGACGAAAAATGTACCGCCCGTTGATCGTACAATGTTTTTTCAATAACTTTTTGGTTGTTTTAAGGTGAGTGATATGACGACTCCGACTATGAATGTCTCATCTTTGACCTAAGGTTTTTATAAACATGGTGTTGATCCTCTAGTGCTGGTCCGGACTTGGTTCTCGCTGTAAGGCATATTGGTACTTATTGGTTATGCCATGTTTCGGTCCTTAATGTCTGGGGCCTGTTTTTTCGTCTTTGGACCTAGTCTTTGACTCGTAGAGCCCCCCAGGGTGTTTTACCATGGTTATAAGAATGGTGTTCGGTCCTCCTTAAGTGTTGACGTCGTTCTTAGAATAGTGGTTGGTCCTTTGTATTTCAAGCCCAATCCTTGTTGCTTTTGGAGGACCCTCAATATTGTAGGTTGGTCCTTACTGCCACAGACCTGGCCCTTTTATGTTTAGGCTCAGTTCTTGGCTCTTCGACTGATCCTTGTAAAGTTCATTTGGTCCGTCGCCATCCTTTCTTGTCTACCATTAATGTAGGTCAATCGTACAATATTTGTGTCATGTCTTTGTGGTTAGGTTAGTCCTCGTTGCCCATGATTTTGTTCCATGGTTTCTTTGCATTGACTTGAGTATTGTTTAGTGTGGTGCTAGTCCTCAAGTGCTGGTTTTTACATGGTCCTCGCAATTATGGGCTTACGTTATGCCTAGTTATGATTTGGCATAATCGTTAGAGTGTCGGGTCTGGTTTGAAGTTTTTGGACCTGGTTATGAGTCCTAATGTTAGTCCTTGGTGTTTCAGGCCAAATTCTTGCTATTTTAGCTTGACCCTCGACATTCCAAGCCCTTTAGTATTTTTGGTTGGTCCTTGGTGTTTTAGGCAAAATTCTTGCTGTTTTAGCTTGACCCTCGTTATTCCACGCCGATTATTATTGTCATTGGCTTGGTCCTTCAGTGTTAAAGCGGGTTGCATCATGCTTAGTCTGACCCTCAGAATCTAAGTGGGTCCTTGGGCCCTTTGCCTGGTCCCTTGTTGGTTAGATCAGTCTGCCCGTATGTATATTAGTTCTTGTTGGTTAGGCTTTTACTCGTTGCTCATTAGATAGCATGGTTTATTTCTATTGATTCGAGTCTCGTGTACACTGTGCTGATTCGTGAATGTTGGTTCAGTTTTGGTCTTTGTCGCGCGGGGCCTATGTCTTGGTCGGTTGTGCTTTGGCTTTGTCCTTGGAACTTGTTGGCCTTATTTTCGTTTTTTTTTATGTAGTCTTTGAGTTTTTACGCTTGTCCTTTGCTCGTTTTTTTCAGTATATTAGTTGTCTGTGAGGATTTGAGAGATGTGTAATGTGGAACTGGATGTCGGGTGTTGGTTTAGGCTTTGGTAGCGTTTTCAATCCCAGGTTCTTCGTGGTTAGGATTATCTTCTTTGATGTTGTTTTTGCCTCATGGTATCTTTGTGTTAATCTAAGCATCATTCAGTGTATTGTTGATCTTTGAGCGCCGGTTATCACTCCGTCCTTGTAGTGAGAGATCTAGATTCTTACTGTTCGTGGTGTGGCCTTATCCTTAGAGTCTAAGACTTGTTTTTTTAGTTTCTGGGTCTTGTTTTTCGAAGTATTGATCATTGTGGCGACTTTTTGTGATTTGGTATTATCCTTAGGATGATGGTTGATCCTTCATTGCTCAGGGCTATTCCTTGGATTAGTGATCTATCTTCGATGTTTTGGGCAGCCTTAGTCTTGCTGTTTTGGTCGGGCCTTGTACACAATGGGTCAGTTCATGTTGTCATGAGTCCGGTCCTTCGATTTTTGAAATCGATTGTTCGTACACAAGAGGCCTGATCTGCAGAATCTAAATGAATCCTTTGCTACTCTATCTGGACCCTCAAGTGAATCCTCCAGTATTAATGTTTGTTCTCGGTGGCTCGGCTAATCTTCCTTGGTTGTCTTGTCGTCCCATAATTCTTTCAGAGTGAGTAGTGAGTAGAGAGTAGCGAATAGAGAGTAGAGAGTAGAGTAGAGAGTAGATAATAGAGTAGAGTAGCAAGTACGTGATAGAGAATGAAGAGGAGTAAAGTAGAGAGTAGCGAGCAGATAAAAATAGAGAGTAGCGAGTAAAGTAGAGAGTCGCTAGTCGAGTATAGTAGCAAGGAGAGTTTAGAGAGTAATGAGGAGCAGAGTCGAGTACTTTACTCTCTCATGTATATGCATGAGTAGAGTAGAGTAAAAAGAGTATTTAGTACAATATCGAGAGTAGAGGGGAATAGTGTAGAGTAGAGTAGAGTGTAGAGTAACGAATAGAGTAGAGTATAAAATATCAAGTTGAGTAAAGCAGAGAATATCAAATAGACTATAGTAGAAAGTATCGAGTAGAGTAGAGTAGAGAGTCTCGAGTAAAGTAGAGTAGAGTAGAGAGTCTCGAGTAGAGTTAGAGTAGAGTAGAGAATAGGAAAGAGTACTGTATTTTTCACTCTACTCGCGAGTAGAGTGTAGAGTAGCAAGTAGAGCAGAGTAGAGCAGACTATGCTAGCTATCCTACAATAGAGGAGAAAGTATACGAGGTCAGTAGAGAGTAGCAAGTAGAGTATAGAGAGAAAAGGAGAGTAAAGCAGAGTACAGAGTAGCAAGTAGAATATACAAAGTAGAGCAAAGAAAGAGTACTGTACTCTCTATTCCACTTCTCCCTAGTCATAGGCTACTCTACTTCACTCTCTACTCTACCCTCTCTTTGGACAATACTCTCTATACTGTACTCACCACTCTCTACTCGCTACGCTTTGCTCTACCCGAATCTTTCAACTCTACTCTCCATACTCTACTCGCCCTTCTCCGCTGTACTTTGCTCGTCACTCTCCATTGTACTCTACTTGCTACTCTCGACTCTATTGTACGAGCTATTCTCTTCTTTAGTGTATTAGCTACTCTCTGCTCTAGTGTACTCGTTACTCTTTACTCTACTGTACTCGCAAGTCTCTACTACATTCGCCGTTCTCTAGGCCACTCCACTCGCTACTGGTCATGAACTAGGTTTAGTACTCACCTAATAAAGGTTTCAGAAGCATATTATGAGATGAGGTTAAGGACGGGGGAATAAACTTGGTGTGGAGATTGGGCCAGAACAAACTTGCAGTTACGCTTACGTTTAGGTTCAGCCAAGGATTTTTTTCTCAGTTGTTATTTTCTGATGCAGTTTTGCTCTGCAAGTTTCAGCGGTTGGTTTACCGGAGCAAAATGGTTGGCGGCGCCAACCAAAAGGTCTGTGTAGAGAAGCCCTTGCACAGACATGAGTTTGTAACAAGAAGCGAAAATACGTCTCGGGCAGATAAGAGTTTGTAACTAGTAGCGAAAAAACGTCTTAAGCAAGTAACCATCATGATTTATTCGCAGGGATCGATAGTGAAAAAACATCTTTAAGTAAATGAGGGTCTCGATTTGACCAAATAGTACATGCATTTTGTTCATATGGTATAATTGAACTCAGATACTATCTTAGATGAAACTTATTGCTGTAGTAATACACATATTTTTCAAGTCTGCATTTTACAGCACTCAATCGACATAGTAGTGGCCCGAAACAAAAGTGTATACAAAAATCTTTATACAAAATTGTAGAGTACAGAGGCAAAATCATTTTCGAAACACTCCTTAAAAAACTGAGTAGCAAATCCGAATATCCGGCAGACCAATTTTATCCGGAATTTTCAATCCGGATGAAATTTCCGGATTAATTCCAGATATGGAAAATCCGGCCCTGCGCAAAATATGTCATTTTTACCGAAACAAAAAAAATTCAAAAAACTATAGAAACAAATTATGTTGTTCATATCAATGATATGAACAACTTTTGGCTTGAGGCCATCTGTGATTACTCAACAGATATGAAGATAAAAAATAAAACAGAACAAGAAAATAATATTTAGATAAAAAATTATAGAATGAATTAAGCATCCCCCCCCTAAACTCTTTTATTCCCTATCTTATCCCCTTTGAACCCTTCCAGACTACACCAAGCTTTTCATGAAATAGGAACGTAGTTTTATTGTATTTTGCATGCGCAATTTCACATTTTTTTTACTTTTTTTTTTCGCTTTTTTTAGGCATTTTTTTTAATCATCCGGATTTCCGGATGATCCCCCCCCCCCGATCATCTGGCTTGATAATTTGACCAGATTATCCGGCCAGGTAACCCATGCTACCTAGTTAAAAAACTATAGGCTGTCCAAAATAAAATCAAAATATGACTAATATTTGGGATAATGATAAGTGAGGAAGACCAATCGCGTAGTAGTTTTTTGAGAAGGAGAGTCAATAAGTATCATAAGGTAGTTGTGTTTTTTCATCCCACGAAGTGAAAAGATGTTTCAAGGAAGTAGACGAGGGTATCAATTTTACCAAATAGTATATGCATTAAGTTCATACTGTACAATCTAACTCAAATAGTAGTTTGGATAGGGTTCATCGCTGTAGTAATACTCGTCTAGTGTAACATCAAGTCTGCAGTGTACACCATTCAATCGACATAGTAGTGAGCCCAAACAGTGCGTATAAAAATTTTTAAAATTTTTAAATTTTTATATGCAAAATTGTGTAGTGTAGAAGAAACTTCATTTCGCAATACTCCTTTAAAAGTTATAGACTGTCCAAAACATAATCGAAATATAACAAATATTTGAGATAATGACATGTGTCGATATGCCGAGTGATAGTTTTTTTTAAATGGGAGCTAATAAGTGTCACAAGGTAGTAGTGTTTTTTCATCCCACACGGTTATGAGCTAGGAGCAATGTCAAAACATTGAAAGATTGTTTCATTTCGCTTTGTAAAAATAACTTTAAGGAGGTGCACGAAGACAATAGGTTGATTTTTGATTTTTTTAGAGTAGAACTCTTTCGAACAAGAGAGGTTCTTCGGAGCGTGGGAGAGGTAACCATCGTTACTTCATTGGGTTGAGGGGGGAAATTTTACAATGGCAAGAATAACGACAACTGCAAAACTTGTCGCTTTTAGCTCTACAAGCGTTGGGGGGAGAGTGATGGCATTTGGGAGGATTTTTTTCGGCATATGCCACAATATCGTGAAGATGGTGGAAAAGAAGAGAGAGTAACTTACGACGTAGACATAAACGGTAGACGAGCAATAAAGATTCAGCTCATTACCGAGTACGATTGCGATGGGAAATATATTCGAATGAAAGGGTCATTGAGGAAACAAAGTTTCTATCTCGAATCATTTGGAAAGGGCGAACAGAAAAGAAAGGCATTCGAAGTTTTTAAAATTGTTGCCTCAGCATTACTAGAGTGTTGTGAAGATATTGTCCATCCCTCTTTTTCATGGCAAGTCACTGTGG
Organism: Chara braunii; assembly: GCA_003427395.1. Classification (NCBI taxonomy): domain Eukaryota; kingdom Viridiplantae; phylum Streptophyta; class Charophyceae; order Charales; family Characeae; genus Chara; species Chara braunii. The sequence continues at coordinate 237,273 of BFEA01000529.1, read as the reverse complement.
AGCCGCCTTTCACTAATTGGTCGAGTAGCTAGAAGGGAACGTTGGTGCACCTGAATGGTCTTCCGTGATTTTCGGCGAAGTAATTAACTTGTAGTTGGACCGTTAGATAGACGATCTGATGGAACTCTTCTTTCAGAATTTGCTTGAAATATTTCTGGAGCTTTCGTAAATGAAAATTTTGTAAGATTTTCAGCTGATGATAGGGAGAAGTGTATTACAGTATTTTAGGCACATTAACAAAATATTGATGATTTATTATTTTTTGTTTGTTAGTGTCGTCGTCTTTACTTAGAAAACAGTTGTCCTATAAATGGTTTCTTTTTTGTTTTTCCCTCTTCTTTTGTCATCTTCTCTTGTTTGAAATTCGTGCATTGACATTTTCATTGACTATTTTAATAAGTTGTATTTGAATCTTTGGGTGTGATGCTTCGACCAAAAAACATACGTTGGTCAACCTCTTATCATTGAGTAATGAAATTTAAAACTCATTTTGAATTTCGTACTTTTATGCTTTTCTAATGACACTTCCACTTTGCAGGTTTCTCTCTTGCATGATTGTTTGTGTGAGCAGACATTGTGAAAGCTTGTTTGTGTGTGGGTTTCTTTATTTTTTCGTATTGAGTTGTTAAACTTGAGCAGGCGCTTAAGGCTGCACGTTGCGTGGTAAGAGGAAAGCGTGTGAGGTGTGAACTTCGCAGGGTGTTTTTGGGTGAGTTCTATTATGCGTTTTTCGCTCTCGAGATCCAGGTCACCTGCTGGGTCGACCGGGTCACCTTGTTTTTCAAGGCGGTCTGGCTATGCAAAGATGTAATGTCATAGCAAAAAAAAAAGTCCAAGTTTCAAAAGAAAAAAAAAAGAATTTCAAAAAATCCGCCAAAACTATGTTTTGTGAAGAAATAAATAAAACAACTTTTGCATCAGGGTCATATCGAAATTCCTTACCGAAATTAACGTAAAAGCGGTAAAAATCAAATAAAAAATAATTTATTTATTTATTTATTTATTTCTGTGGGCGGACAAATGATCCTACGCCACTCAGGTAGGCTAGCCCGAGGAAAAATGTACCGCCCGTTGTTCGTGCAATGTTTTTTCAATAACTTTTTGGTTGTTTTAAGGTGAGTGATATGACGACTCCGGCTATGAATGTCTCATCTTTAACCTAAGCTTTTTATGAACATGGTGTTGATCCTCTAGTGCTGGTCCGGAGTTGGTTCTCGCTGTAAGGCATATAGGTACTTATTGGTTATGCCATGCTTCGGTCCTTAATGTCTGGGACCTATTTTTTTGTCTTTGGACCTCGTCTTTAACTCGTAGAGACCCCCAGGGTGTTTTACCATGGTCATAAGAATGGTGTTTGGTCCTCCTTAAGTGTTGACGTGGTTCTTAGAATAGTGGTTGGTCCTTCGTATTTTAAGCCTTATCCTTGTTGCTTTTGCAGGACCCTCAATATTGTAGGTTGGTCCTTACTGCCACAGACCTGGTCCTTTTATGTTTAGACTCAGTTCTTGACTCTTCGACTGATCCTTGTAAAGTTCATTTGGTTCATCATCATCCTTTCTTGTCTACCGTTAATGTAGGTCAATCGTACAATATTTTTGTCATGTCTTTGTGGTTAGGTTAGTCCTCGTTGCCCATGATTTTGTTCCATGGTTTCTTTGCATTGACTTGAGTATTGTTTAGTGTGGTGCTAGTCCTCAAGCGCTGTTTTTGACATGGTCCTCGCAATTATGGGCTTAGGTTATGCCTAGTTATGATTTGGCATAATCGTTAGAGTGTCGGGTCTGGTTTGAAGTTTTTGGACCTAGTTATGAGTCCTAGTGCTAATCCTTGGTATTTCAGGCCAAATTCTTGCTGTTTTAGCTTGACCCTCGACATTTCAAACCCTTCAGTGTTTTGGGTTGGTCCTTGATGTTTTAGGCAAAATTCTTGCTGTTTTAGCTTGACCCTCGACATTCCATGCCGATTATTATTGTCATCGGTTTGGTCCTTCAGTGTTAAAGCGGGTTGCTTCATGCTTAGTCTAACCCTCAGAATCTGAGTGGGTCCTTGGACCCTTTGCCTGGTCCCTTGTTGGTTAAGGTCAGTCTTTCAGTATGTATATTGGTTCTTGTTGGTTAGGCTTTTACTCGTTGCTCATGAGATAACATGGTTTCTTTCTATTGATTCGAGTCTCGTGTAGACTGTGCTGATTCTTGAGTGTTGGTTCAGTTTTTGTTTTTGTCGCGCGGGGCCTATGTCTTGGATGGTCATGCTTTGGCTTTGTCCTTGGAACCTGTTGGCCTTATTTTCGTTTTTTTTTATGTAGTCTTTGAGTTTTTACGCTTGTCCTTTGCTCGTTTTTTTCAGTACATTAGTTGTCTGTGAGAATTTGAGAGATGTGGAATGTGGAACTGGATGTCGGGTGTTGGTTTAGACTTTGGTAGGGTTTTCAATCCCTGATTCTTCGTGGTTAGGATTATCTTCCTTGATGTTGTTTTTGCCTCATGGTATCTTTGTGTTAATCTAAGCGTCGTTCAGTGTGTTGTTGATCTTTGAGCGCCGATTATCACCCCGTCCTTGTAGTGTGAGATCTAGATTCTTGGTGTTCGTGGTGTGGCCTTATCCTTAAAGTCTAAGACTTGTTTTTTAAGTTTCTGGGCCTTGTTTTTCAAAGTATTGATCATTGTGGCGACTTTTTGTGATTTGGTATGATCCTTGGGATGATGGTTGATCCTTCATTGCTCAGGGCTATTCCTTGGATTAGTGATCTATCTTCGGTGTTTTGGGCAGCCTTAGTCTTGTTGTTTTGGTCGGGCCTTGTACACAATGGGTCGGTTCATGTTGTCATGAGTCCGGTCCTTCGATTTTTTGAATCGATTGTTCGTGCACAGGAGGCCTGGTCTGCAGAATCTAAATGAATCCTTTGCTACTCTATCTGGACCCTCAAGTGAATCCTCCAGTATTAATGTCCGTTCTCGGTGGCTCGGCTAATCTTCCTTAGTTGTCTTGTCGTCCCATAATTCTTTATGATGATTTGACTGGTGTGAAATATGTTGTTGGTCTGCGAGGAATGGTTTAGACAATCGAGTTAGAGGTCGAGGTTCTTAGTGGTTAGGATTGTCCTTTTCGTTGAGGTTTTAGTCTATGGTTTCTTTGTGTTAATGTAAGCAATATTCAGTGTGTTGTTGGACTTTACGTATTGCTCACGACGTCGTCCTTGTAACTTGGGGTCCTAGGTCCTTACCATTTCCGCAGTTTTTTGGTCCATCGACTGTATAACCCTTGAATTTTCAATTTTTGCACCTGGCTTTGAGGCATAGAGTTTGTCCTTGGTGCTCGAAGATGGTCATTCATGCACGAGTATTGGATTAGTGTCTTGACTTTGATGTTTAAGGCTCGTATTCTGTTTTTTTGGCACGACTCTTGACGCTGCAGGATGACTTTTGCTTCCATAGGACTGATTCCTTGATTTTAAGGCTTGATCCTTAATGCTTAGGCTGCTCCTTCGGAATGTAAGTCGAGCTTGTACCACTATGTCTGATCTTTTGTTGTTTCCTATCAATTTTTTAGTTTTTGAGGTCGGCTTTTGGTTAGGTTGGTTCTCCTTTCTGGTCGTGTCATCTCATGGTTTGTTTGTGTCGATATCAATGTTGTGTATTGTAGTGCTGGTTTCGAGCGCTAGTTTAGATTTGGGTCTGGCTCCGGGGCCTGAGTTTAGGTTGGTTGTGCTGTAGCCATGTCCTTGCAGTTTTGTTTTCTCTTTATGACTAGTTTTTTTAAGCTTGAAGCTTGTCTTTGGTGCTCTAAAAGGTCCTTGAATGGTGGTTGGTCTTGGCATGATCGGGTTTTGTCGGTGGTGTCGTAGGTCCTATTGTAGTTTCTTGTCGAGCCTCGATGTTATAGTTTAGACCCTGTTGCCATAGATTAGTCCTTGGTGCTTAGGCCGGTCTTTCTAAACTTAAGTAAGTTTTCACCTATATTACCAGTTGTCCGATGGCAGGACGTCCTTGCCGGACAGTTAGGGGGGTCCCGGACTTCCAGGCCCGGACAACTCCGGTTTTATCAATTTAAAGCACGAAAAAATAAAATAAAATTGGAGATGTCTTTAATTTTATTTTTTATTTCCAATTTCATAAAGAATTTCGACGTGATCCCAGCGAAAAAGTTGTTCACTTTTTTTTCTTCTGCATAACATAGTTTTTTTTTTTTTTTTTTTTTTTTTTTTTTTGTTCGGGCTAGGACAGACTGCCCCGGGAGGACGTCCAACCGGTTGACCGACCAAGGGGGATTCCGACATCCGGCCAGGTAGCCTAGGTCTTCACCCTTGTTTCAAAAAGTTTAGTTAGATATGCCCTTTAGTATTTAGGGTTGTTATTGGTGGTAAGATCGCGTGAACATCTGGACCGTCGAGCCTGCGAAATAGCCTGGATCCTCGCACGATCTGAAATCATAAGATTGCGGGTCGATCCGAGTATCGGCCCGGTAGGACAGTGGGCGCCCTCAATCAGCCCGTGGTGAAGGTAGCTTCCCGGTAGGCCCAGGTCGTTGGCCCGTTGCAGCCGATCGACTGGAGGGCGAGAAAGACCTACTGTACCCCAACGGTTCTACGACCTGCCCTATGCGACAAAGACCTTACCCTGTTCGACAAAGACCTACAAAGACGTACGGTACCCGACAAACGAACCTACAACGTACCTATCTCCGCAAACCTCCGCCCACCTACCTCCGCCCACCTCCGCCAACATCTGCCCGCCTACCACCGCCCACCTCGGCGAACCTCCGCCCATCTTTGCCAACCTCCGCCCACCCCCCCCCCCCCCCCCCCCACCTCCGTCAACCTCCGCCCACCTACCCCCCCCCCCCCCCCCCACCCCCCCCTCCCCCCCACCAACCTCCTTCCACCTACCTCCGCCCACCTCCCCCCACCCCCCCCAACCTCTGCCCACCTCCGCCAACCTCCGCCCA
>BFEA01000529.1:216022-231602 GCA_003427395.1 Chara braunii | reverse complement strand
CTCCGCCAACCTCCGCCCATCTCCGCCCGCCTACCTCCGACCACCTCCGCGAACCTCCGTTCGCCGACCGCCGCCCACCTTCGCCCATTTCCGCCAACCTCGGCCCACCTTCCTTCGCCCACCTCTGCCAACCTCCGCTCATCTCCACCAACCTCCGCCCACCTACCTCCGCCCACCTCCGCCAACCTCCGCCCATCTCCACCAACCTCCGCCCACCTACCTCTGCCCACCTCTACCAACCTCCGCCCATCTCCGCCAACCTCTGCCCACCTACCTTTGCCCACCTCCGCCAACCTCTGCCCACCTACCTTTGCCCACCTCCGCCAACCTCAGCCTATCTCCGCCAACCTTCGCCCACTACCTCCGCCCACCTCCGCTCCGCTCACCTCCCGCCCACCTCCGCTTTGCTTACCTCGCCCGCCTCCGCAGCCTCCTTCAACCTTCGCCCACCTCCGCCCGCCTCCGCTCCGCCAACCTCAGCTAACCTTCACCATCCTCTGCCCACCTCCGCCAACCTCCGCCCATCTCCACCAACCTCCGCCCACCTACCTCCCCCCACCTCCGCCAACCTTCGCCCATCTCCGCCAACCTCTGCCCACCTCCGCCAACCTACGCCCATCTCCGCCAACCTCCGCCCACTACCTCTGCCCACCTCCACTCCGCTCACCTCCTGCCCACCTCCGCTCCGCGCACCTCGCCCGCTTCCGCAGCCTCCTTAAACCTCCGCCCACCTCCGCCCACCTCTGCCCGCCTCCGCTCCGCCAACCTCCGCTAACCTCCGCCAACCTCCGCCCACCTTTGTCCGTCTCTGCCCACCTCTGCCAACCTCCGCCCACCTCCGCCAACCTCCACCCAACTACCTCTATCTGCCTCCGCTCTACTTACCTCTCGCTCACCCCGCCCACCTCCTCCAACCTTCTCCCACCTCCGCTCACCTCCCCCCGCCTCCGCTCCACTCACCTCCTGCCCACATCCGCTCCGCTCACCTCCGCTCGCCCACCTCCGCTCTGCCCGCCTCTTCTCGCCCACCTCTGCTCCGCCCACCGACCTCCGCCTCAACCCGTCCACCTCTACTCCGCTCGCTCACCTCCGCTCCGCTCGTCCACTCACCCTCGCTCCGCCCGCCCGCTTACCTCCGCTTCGCCCGTCCTCTCGCCTCTTCTCCACGCGCCCATTTATCTTTGCTCCGCCCGCCCGCTCACCTCCACTCCGCCTACCCGCTCATCTCCACCTGCTCACCTCCGCCCGCTCACCTTTGCTTCGCTCTGCTCGCTCACCTTCACTCTGCCCGCTCACCTCCGCTTTGCCCGCCCACTCACCTCGGCTCTGCCCGCCCACTCACCTGCGCTCCGCCCACCCGCTCATCATTCGACAAGTAAGAAACCACAACACCAGAGCCGCAAAACCTCCTTTCTCCTCCACCCCCTCAGGCTCCCCTTCCCACACCCCTCTTAATGCCATGCGAGTTCTTTTGCTTTACGAGCGAAGCCGCAACATGTCATCTTGTTCTAATTAATAGCAAATAAAGTTCAGAAAGAAGTTAGGAAAGAATGAAAATCAATCAATTCAATTGTCATGTTTGTCGTCGATATTTTTTTTTCAGCACTTATGTATGACAATCATGTTCGAGGAACAACGCATGTGAATCGGGTTTTGCTTTCTGAAGACAATAATCCAAATTCAATTTTTGAGAATAATAATCATGTTTTATAACAGTCCGGAATAAGAGAAGCAGAACATTATGATGGGGATCAGATGATGCAGTCTTCGAAAAAAGAGGAATTTGACTCGCCAAAAAAGTTGGCGTCTGCATTTTTTTCGTGTCGAAATGGGATGAGTCTAACAGAAAATGACATGTCTACAATTATAAAAGTTATTAAAAACCCAAAATTCAATGTTGATGCTTTACGGTATTCCAATGGTCGAGAATTAAACCGTTGGATTGATCAACTTACATAAGATGATGGATGGTCTTCAGTTGATCTTACGGAAGAGGGATGACCTAGAGAGGTCCATGCAACAGTCCATTACCGAGATTGGGAAAAAACATTTTTAGGATTAGTTAAAACAACAAATAAAACTCATAGAGAACGGTTTGTTTTAAAAGTTGTACGGTTTCAAGGTGAACACATGATAAAAGGACCTGAAACTGGATCATTATGGAGAGATTTGAAAAATGTAATTCACGAAGATAAAGGAGATGATCGGTATGTGATGCCTTTTTATTCATTTTCTGATAAAACAACAATAGATGGACGCCAACAAACTCACGCGTATCCATTGATGATGTCCCTTGCTGGTACACCATCACAGAGTCGTTTTTTGGAGTATTTGCCAAAGGTTCATCATGTTCCGGGTCTTCGTGGTTGGGAAAAGAATGAAGTTGAGCTTAAAGTAGCGAGAATGAAAATATTTCACCGAGCACTAAATTTGATATTGAAAAAAGCAAAAACTGCAACTCATGATGGCATAAATATTGAAACATATGATGAAAAATGTATTAAAGTTCATCCTGTAATAATGAATTATGTTCAAGATCATCAAGAAAAAAGTTTTCTTTCATGTGTCAAAAAAACTGTTTATTGTCCTACATGTATAACTCATAAATATCGATTTGCTGATGTTAGAACAGTGTGTTCTACTTATCCGGAGATAATATTTCGTATTGAAACAGTCGATAAGATGATTCTGCAATGGGTTCATGCTCCTGATAGCGATATTGAGAAAATTGAAGGAAAAAAAAAAAGGAGGTACAAATATAGTAGAAAGAACACGCATGCAAGCTTCTGTTACTTTCAATGGTTTATGAATTTTTTATTGTGGTTTGAAAAATGCTAGACTTCGCGACTGTGATTATCATATGGCACTTGCACCAGATGTCATGCACACTATTGATCTTGGGATTGTGGTTCATATGTTCAATTGTTTAAAAGCGGTGTGCCAACAAATGACAAACGATATACCAAAATCATTATTAAAGGAGTTTGATGCTCGTTTGTCGCTTACAGCAGACTTGGACTCTTGTTATTCATCATTCACATTCCCAGTAGGAAGGCGATAAAAAAATAAATGTTTTTTTTTTGTCTAATCATAAGTTTGAAGCAAAACAAAATCTTTCTCTAATTCAAGTCATTGTTTTTGCTGTGAATGGTTTCACTTCTGTGACAAATCATGACTATATAACAAAGACATTTGTGAAGTTGTTAAATTTTTACATGACGATGTTCAAGTTATCCTCTCACACATTGCAATCATTGGAAAATGCAGAAGAAAAAATGATTGAATTTGTTGAATTTTTAAGGAATAAATTGAAACCGTATCAACCGTTATTCTGGGAATTGACAAAAAATCATGATTTGACAAAGATGAGAAATGTCATTATACAAGGTGGATTACCAAAATATTTTTCAAGTGAAATTTGGGAACATGATCATATCAAGAATGCAAAGGTTCCATACAAAACGACGAACAAATAAAATGCAGATATGCAAATAGTCCAACATATTAGACGTCGTGATGTCCTTGATGAAAATTTTATAGAAACACATACTCATCATGAAAAGTATGAGTCTCATATTGCAATTGCAGAAGATGGTAGAAATGCTTTATCTTGCACGCCAATAAATAATATATCAATTAATGCAGAAACTTTTGGTATGGCTGTCTAGAATATAATTGGGGTCAAAGTATCAAATGCGAAATGGATTGCAGGGATTCCATATCGTGAACAATTTTTACCTTGTCTTCGGAAATATTTTAACCGACAAAATGTGATTGAGGATGTTAAAAATACTCGCGTTTTCATCCATAGAAGCGTAGCGATTGCTGCTGAATTGGACGGAATAACTCGAGGAGAAGTTGTGCACATTGCGAGGGCAGTTCTATATTTTCATGGAAGACCAGTATATAATGATGTCTCTGTGTTGGACGAGAATAATGTCCACCGACATGCTGGTTTGTTAATGTTATTTAAAGTACAAACATGTATTGCAAATACTAATCAGAAGTTAGTTTTCGTGAGATGGTATACAGATGTCCACGGCGGTAGAACTCACATCCCAGGTTGTTCAAAAGTCAAATGGGAAATGAATAACCAAGTTATCAAATGTGGGATAATCAACATTGTTAGTATTACAGGTGTTGTTCAAATCATACCGAAGTTTTTGAAATATAGTGTTTCCGGTCGGCATTCTTTGACAAGTGAATAATTTTATATTAATAAATATGTAATGAATTGATTTTTTGAAGTTCACGAATTTGTTACTCTTGATGTACAAAAATTGTTAATGGTTGTAGTGTGCAAGAAATGCAGATTGTATTGAGAAGGTTTTTGAAAGTTTGTATTCGACCAACATCGAATAGGTATGTTTTTCCTAATACGGAAGGTCGTGGTTTTTATTTTGGTTAAACATTTTATAATCTTTAAGGCTAGACTGCGAGAGGAGCCATGCGGTCTAGCCGTACAAGCGCCAAGAAATGTCCCTAAAAAAAAAAACAGAAAATCCTAGGCTATCAGTCGGGTCGTCCGAGCCACCTTGTTCATGAGGGTTGTTTGATTGTGCAAGGGCTTATGAGAGTTAAAAAAAAAAAAAAAAAAAAAAGCAAAAATAAACGGAACAACTTTTGTCTCATGATTATATTATTATTCTTTTAATTCTTTACCTTGGCCATCAGTCCGGCCGCCCCGGTCAGTAGGCCTTCCAAAATGAAAAAATCATGCGTGTGCGTGTGTGTGTGTGTGCGTTCTCCAGCACCGGTGTGTGCGACCAGGCAGACCAGCAAGCAGCAACGCAACAGCATGTCCGCAATGCCAGCCAAGGCCTGAATGGGCCAAATGGCTCAGTTCCTTTCCTTTATGGAAAGGGAGCGCGACTTCTGAGCCTCTGGCCTGGCTGGACCAGTCCCCAGTAGTTTCCACTCGGGTCCCAGTATCTGGCACGATGTCCAGGCTCTGAGGGTCTAGGCCCTTTAACATCAGGCATGACCTGCCCACTGTTCGACGTCAATGTTGCTTTTTCATTGGCTCGAGGCAGTTCTATATTGTGTCGTCCTCTGAGCCACACGGCCAAGGGCTTAACTGCACGAGTCTTGGGTTCAACCGCCCGTAGGCTGCACGGCCCTGCGTCGTGCTCTATCGAGACGGTTTAGAAGAAAGAAAAAGAAAAGAAAACTCGTGCGTGCAGGATACAGCAGTGAGAGAGAGAGAGAGAGAGAGATGAAGAGAGAGAGAGAGAGAGAGAGAGAGAGAGAGAGAGAGAGAGAGAGAGAGAGAGAGAGAGAGAGAGAGAGAGAGAGAGACCCCAATCTAACTAGATACGCCCCCCCCCCCCCCCTTCGCCAATAAGTATAGCATTTGCTCCGATCAGTTTCGTATCTGATTCATGGTCGATCGAGACTTTTGTTTAACTTTTCCAAAATGAAAAAATCATGCGCGTGAATGTGTGTGTGTACGTCCTCCAGCGCCCGTGTGCGCTACCGGGTAGACCAACAAGCAACAACGCAGCAGCATGTCCGCAATGCCAGTCAAGGTCTGAATGGGCCAAATGGCTCATCTCCTTTCCTTTATGGAAAAGGAGCACGGCTTCCGAGCCTCTGGCCTGGCTGGACCAGTCCCCAGTAGCTTCCACTCGGGGCCCAGTATTTGTGTCCATGCTCTAAGGGCCTGGGCCCTTTACAGTTGGGCATGACCTCCCAACTGTATGAAGTTAATGTTGCTTTTGCATTGGCTCGCGACAGTTGTGTATTGTGTCGTCCTCTGAGGCACACAACCCAGGGCGTAACTGCACGAGCCCTGGGCTTAACTGCTCGTGGGCTGCACGACCCTGCGTCATCTCTATCGAGACGGTTTAGAAAAAATAAAAAGAGAAGAAAACTCGTGCGTGTAGGCTACTGAGAGAGAGAGAGAGAGAGAGAGAGAGAGAGAGAGAGAGAGAGAGAGAGACCCCAATCTAACTACCTACGCCCCCTTCCCCCCCCCTCGCCAATAAGTGTAGCATTTGCTCCGATCAGTTTTGTATCTGATCCATGGTCGATCGAGACTTTTGTTTAACGTTTCCAAAATGAAAAAATCATGCTCGTGTGTGTATGTGTGTGTGCGTCCTCCAGCTCCCGTGTGCGCGACCAGGCAGACCAGCAAGCAACAACGCAGCAGCATGTCTGCAATGCTAGCCAAGGCCTGAATGGGCGAAATGGCTCAGCTCCTTTCCTTTATGGAAAGGGGGCGCTGCTTATGAGCCTCTGGCCTGGCTGGACCAGTCCGCAGTAGCTTTCACTCGGACCCTAGTATCTGTGTGTGAGGCTCTGAGGGCTTGGGCCGTTTACAGTTGGGCATGACCTGCCCACACTGTGACGTCAATGCTGCTTTTCCATTGGCTCGCAGCAGTTGTGTATTGTGTCGTCCTCTGAGGCATACGGTGCAGGGCTTAACTGCACGAGCCCTGGGCTCAACTTTCCGTGGGTTGTAGCTAGGTGCAAAGGCCTAAGGCTAGACTTTCTGAGTATCGAACTGGTGCGAAGTAACTGTCTGACGCACACATGCAAAATTGACAAATTGAGGCCTTCTGCATTTTTCTAGGCCCGCCTTCACTTAGGGTGGGCATATTACTGACCAAGACCTCTTCTTCAAGGCTCGCCTTCAGTTAGGGTGAGCATATTACTGACCAAGACCTCTTCTTCAAGTTGGGGCTACTGCGAGGCGCAGTCCTTGCAGAAAAAACAAAAAGATAAAGAAAAAGAAACAACTAAAAGAGCAAAGGAAAAATGAGAGGTGTTGGGCCTCGCTGCACTACTCTCCAGATGCATAAAAGACAAAAAAAGTAAAAATGTATCTTTTCATATACTAGCGGAGGATTCAGTCCCATTTTGCAAATTTGGAGAGCAGTGCAACGAGGCCCATGAGATTTGTTTTCAATTAGGATGACTTTGGTCACCTTCACGGACCACATTCGAGGGAACTCCTTGAACTCTTTTTTTTCTTTTTTCTTTTTTTTTGCTCAAAATGCTTTGTCGTTTTTCTTTTTTAGATGGCCAGTCAAGAAGGCAGGGCAATTTTGAACTGTTCCTATTTGTAACGTCGTTTCTCTCAAAGGGCTTAACTGCACGAGCCCTGGGCTCAACTTCCCGTGGGTTGCACGGCCCTGCGTCGTGCTCTATCAAGACGGTTTAGAAAAAAAAAAAAAAAAACTCGTGCGTGCAGGATACAGAGAGAGAGAGAGAGAGAGAGAGAGAGAGAGAGAGAGAGAGAGAGAGAGAGAGAGAGAGAGAGAGACCCCAATCTAACTACCTACGCCCTCCTCCCCCCCCCTCGCCAATAAGTGTAGCACTTGCTCCGATCAGTTTCGTATTTGATCCATGGTCGATCGAGACTTTTGTTCAACTTTTCCAAAATGAGAAAAATCATGCGCGTGCATGTGTGTGTGTGTGTCCTCCAGCGCCCGTGTGCACGACCAGGCAGACCAGCAAGCAGCAACGCAGTAGCAATTCCGCAATGCCAGCCAAGGCCTGAATGGGCCAAATGGCTCAGCTCCTCTCCTTTATGGAAAGGGAACGCGACTTCTGAGCTTCTAGCCTGGCTGGACCCGTCCCCAGTAGCTTCCAGTCAGGCCCCAATATCTGTGTCCAGACTCTGAGGTTCTGGGCCCTTTACAGTTGGGCAGGACCTGCCCACGGTGTGACGTCAATGCTGCTTTTGCATTGGCTCGCGGCAGTTGTTTATTGTGTTGTCCTCTAAGGCGCACGGTCGATGACTTAATTGCACGAGCCCTGGGCTCAACTGCCCGTGGGCTGCAGCCGGGTGCAAAGGCCAAAGGCCAGACGTTCAGAGTAACCGACTGGCGCGAAGTAACTGTCTGGAGCACATATGCAAAATTGACAAATTGAGGCGTTCTGCATTTTTCCAGGTCCGCCTTCACTTAGGGTGGGCATATTACTGACCAGGGCCCCTTCCTGGGGCTACTGCGAGGCGCAGTCCTTGCAAAAAAAACAAAAAGATAAAGAAAAAGAAACAACTAAAAGAACAAAGGAAAAATGAGAAGTGTTGGGCCTCGCTGCACTACTCTCCAGATGCGTAAAAGACAAAAAAGGTAGAAATGTATCTTTTCACATACTAGCGGAGGATTCAGTCTCATTCTGCAAATTTGGAGGGCAGTGCAGCGAGGCCCATGTGATTTGTTTTTCATTAGGATGACTTTGGCCACCTTCACGGACCACATTCGAGGGAACTCCTTGAGCTCTTTTTTTTTTTTTTTTTTTTTTTGCTCAAAATGTTTTGTCGTCTTTCTTTTTTAGATGCCCTACCAGGAAGGCATGACAATTTTGAACTGTTCCTATATGTAACGCCGTTTCTCTCGGGGCACACTCATGGCGGAACTTGGGTGCATGTATCTGCCATCCAAAGCAGGTTGTATGGATAATGGGGTATTAGAGTTACTGACTACTGTCATTAGGGACTGCCAACAAAACAAGTGGGGAATACGTTTTCACGGGATACCAACCTTTTTGAAAGTACGATTTATGTTTTGCTATTTTTTTTCCTCATGAATCTTTGCTTTTTTTTTATGTCAATCTTTTCTCCTTTTCATTGTTGCTGTGTATCTTTTGGAAACCACCTGTCTCTGACACTCAAATTCAACCAGATACACGGGCTGGTTTTGTGGAGGGTTTGACAGGTCTGGCACACGAGTGAAAAAAGTGGTCTTCTAGTGTCTACCTGCAGTGGTCGGTACCGGTGTCAACCTCAATTTCCCAAACACAAGTACTGATTTCTTTCACGTTCACCAAAACCTAAATTTAGGCTTGTTCATTTAGCTTCGGGTGTACTGGTGGCTTAAGAGTCAGGATAGTGATTTTTTGCCCCTATAAGAGTGACCTCACCAGAGGTTGCGACTGTTGAACTTTGACTTTTTGCATGAATATGTGAGCGGGTGATAGGTAATTTTATTCCTTGTTTATTCATAGAATGTGCGTGGTACGGTGTAATCATGAGTTGGTGCCGTACCTAGATGCTTTCATGGTTGTGTGTCTATCTTGCCTCTTAGTTTTTTATTCCCTTTATACACATTGTGTTATATGACCAATTGTTGCCAAATTGCGTTGGTATTCCAGTACCTTGTTGCCAGTCATGTTACCTTGCTAATTCACTTGTATTGTGAGTTTCTGCACGGTTTTTCTAACTTTATTTATCTCTACATTACATTTTGTTCTATGTTTGCAGAGGAAGTGCGAGCAAGCAACAAAAAAGTCAAAGAACAGTTCTTATTGGGAATGCAGAGTCATGTTGAGATCAAAACGTTGGAGAGGGCGAAAACCGAACAACAACATGGCAAACATGCTCCAAAAACAGTTGGTCGAGATTCTCAGCAGGGAGTGAATGATACACAGTGCCTCTCAACTTTTAAAAAAAACAATGGGCGTTGTAAAAATGAAGTAACAGGTTTTGAAGAAGAAAGATCAAGAATATCAAACCTTTGCTCGAAAGATTCAATCGGTGTGGGTCCTCCAACTAAAAAGATTAGAATGAATTCAGGAAGAAAAAAAAAATGAAAAAAAATTATTGATGGGTCTAAAGAGAGGGAAACAAGGATAAAAAAAGAATCAATGGCACTTGCGCTTCATCTCTCTTCCTCAAAAGAAAAGCAGTGCAACAAGCTTTTTGAAAAGGCTGCAGAATATTTTCGACCAATTTCACATGCATGTATGTACTCTCGTGCGTATGATACAAGAATGTTTCCAACAAATGAACAACTGCAAAAATATTTGAAGAAAACTTTGATGATTGAAGGTGGGAGTGCAAAGGAGATAATGTTTTTGAAATTACTGTGCGAGAAAGAGAGTGGATCTTTGATGAATGCATTTATGAAATCTTTTCAAGGAGTTCGAGGAGATCTTGTTACATGTGTCAAGAATAAATTTTGAGAGCAGTATAAGTTGTTTTTCTCAACGAGTGTTGTTGTAGATCCATTGAAAGTAGAACGAAACAATATGAAGAAATAACTAACGAAATCGAAAGATTGAAGAAGAGCAGACAAATATCAGTATGAATCAGTTGCGTTTCTTGTGGCGTTGATTGATGGATTGAACTTGAAGTCTAGTCTTGCAACAATTATTTTTTTGTCATCTTATATTAGAAGGAGGGGTTGAGGGCAAAGGGCGTTTGGAGCGCCAAGCTGAAAAGAATCGGGTCCGTATCGGAGAGATACAAGAAAAAATAAAACAATTGGCAAAAGATCCGATAGAGAATCCATTTCGTGTATCAATTATAAAAGCTAACAGAGAAGATTCTGTTGCAAAGGATGTGTAGAGAATGCGAAAAGTTAGACGAGGATGCGGTTCTTTCAGAACCAGAGCAATTTCGTCCGACATGAATTTTGAAATGGAAGCTGATAAGCAAGCATTTGCTGAAGATATACTGTCTTCTACCCCCCCCACACCATCAGGAAAACAGTTTTATGTAATTATAACTAATTTATGTGCATGTAAATTGTGTAAATAAAATAACTATATATCATCAAATAAAAATATGTAATAAATCGTAGGTAGAGAGAGAGAGGACTATAAACAAGAGGTTGTGAAAAATTGTAAATATTTTTTAACCTTTGTAGTTCCTAACTAATAACAAATAATCAATGAATATGATGTTTGTGCTATGTCATTAAGAAAAAACGAATATAAGATATGTGATTTTGACATTTTTTCTCGCCTTGTGCTGCAGTTGTGATGAGCGGAGTGATATCACCGTGTTGTAGAGTAAAGAATTGCAAATGATCACTTCAATCTTGGATACCATTATTTTTATGGCAGACCAAAGCTTTGCGAGATAAAATGACGTTGCGCAGGACTATGCAAATGCGAGGAAAAGTATAAAATGATAGCAGACCAAGGCTTTGCGGGATCATAGATGACTCTTGGAATGTGTTATCGTGATGGTAAATGCGTGGGAAATGACAAAGCTAAAGGGATGGTTCCACAAAGCAGTATAAAGGATGGTCCGCAAAACTTGGTGTTCTTGCCATTTGAAAAAGGAAAAGGTATTATACCATAAAAATATGTTTTATTATTAAAAACAAAAAGGAATGGTGGTGATAGCAGCATAGCGTGATAAGCTTGTCCTGTTAAAATGATCCGAATGTTAATGTTTGTTATAAGTAAATGTTGTACCTCTGCTATGTCCCTCCCGCCCTGCGCCCTACCGCCCTACCCCTGCGTCCCTCCGCACCTTTGTTTGCTGCCCACTGTGCCCTCTTCACTTCGCTCCTCCGCCCTGCATCGTGCTCCGTCGGGACGGCTTAGAAGAAAAAAAGAAAAGAAAACACGTGCGTGCAAAATGCAAGAGAAAGAGAGAGAGAGATAGATTTTGCATTGGTCGGTTGCCTGCACCATTAATGCATCACTTATCCTATTTGTTTTTGTGGGGTTGATGCACATGACTCATATGGCTGCATGACTAAGCTTGTGTGTTTGTCTAGGGATCATGTTGTTTTCATACTTGCTAATGATGTTGTGGGGTTTGCAACGCACATTAGTGTCTAGGTCCACATTTGTGGCTGATGATGGATAAGAGACTCCGTGCGAAAAGCTTGCTGCTTTGGGTGATGGTGCGGATGAGACTGGTACTGCCCAAGTACGTCGTGAAATTGCTTGAGCAACCACTGCAACGCAGCAAAATAAGGGTAAGAAAAAAAATGGTTATCAGGCCAAGGAGGATGTGGAGGAGATAATCAGAGCAGGAAGATGCTTCGTTGTCGAAGTTGTGATGCAAAGTTTTAAATATAGTATGAGATGTTACTGCATTGGCGGGCGATGCACATGGAGGTTGTAAACTCAACTCCAAATGTTGTTGCTAAACCTTCTGCAATGGTGGACAACACAATAAGGATGAAGGTCGAGGTCGACAAGGGTGCGGCAGACCGTTCAATAATAATTGTGAATATTGATGCACATGAACCCTCTTGGGGACCATGTGCTGAAATTGAAGATGAGGGAAGACCTGGAGAGTTTCACATATGCAACGAAAAGGAAGCTGGACCCAATCCTTGGTGTTGACACTGTGGTGAGTTAGTCCTTTCTTTTCTTTCCCCCCAATTTATCCTTGCGCAGGGGTCATAAATATCTTCTCTGTATCGTTCCAATTTGAACGAGATTGCAATCAGATACAACCAGGACCGCCTGGAATTCCTGTCAGATACGTAATGAAAAGTCATAGCGTGTGTATCCTCTTAGTATAGGCGTTGCAAACTCAACTGCATAGTTTGGGTCCATCATACATGCTGTCACCATCTGATGGCATAAATCATGAGTGACGCTTTCATATTGGATGTCAACAATACTGACATAAGCGGATCTACAACTAGGGAATTCGCCTCAGTGGAGCAGTGTGGTTCTTCCTGTGACCCAAGTCAAGAGCTGGAGTGTTAAATCTTCAGTACTTGGCCCATACATTGGGCATGGGCTGTTGTTGTTAACAACCTGAAATTTGCGGAGGCTCAGGGTACCGAGCCTCAAAGGTTGGCGCCGCCAACCAAAAGAACTTTTCATTGTTTCGCTGGCGGGCCGGTGCGAAATATCGCGCAAACCGTTTTGAGGCTCTGCACCGATAGTTGGACCAGTATGGTTTAACTATGCATCTCTCACGTGCCTGAGGGCTTGTGAATCTGTCTTGATTGGCGGACGCTAGACTCTCTCTGCTCTCTCCTCGTGCGCGAAACCCATCTCGACTGATCGTAATCTCAACAACCAGAGAAGAAGAACGAGAATAGAAGAAGCTACAAGTGAAGTTGAGTGTGTGTATGTGTGTGTGTGTGTGTGTGTGTGTGTGTGTGTGTGTGTGTGTGTGTGTGTGTGTCTGTGTGTGAGAGGGAGGGTTGTCTTTCGGCACCTCAATTGTGCATGTAATACTTTGTTGCTAGCGGGTTCTCACACTTTAGATCATTCTGTAACAAAGTTATCTAATGATGTGTAAACTACCTTCGCGCCACCCCCACACCTCCATAATCAAGTGTAGCATCTTCTCCGATCAGTTTCATATCTGATTCGTGAAAGAGGAGGAGGAGGTGGGAGGATGACGAAAGCGAGAACAAAATGGGAAAAAAAGTAACCGCAAGAGGAGAGTATGAGGACTGTCTCTTATACACATCTAGATGTGTATAAGAGACAGGATCTGCTCCGATCAGTTTCATATCTGATCCTTGAAAGAGGAGGAGGAGGGAGGAGGATGACGAGGACGAGAACAAGATGGAAAAAAAAGTATTGCAAAAAGAGAGTAGGAGGATGGACGACGAAGGAGGTGAGAGGAAGAAGGATGGGGAGGAAGGAGGAAGGAGGAGGAAGGAGGACAAGGTGAAGTGACGAGGAGGGAGGGAGGAGGAAGAAGGAGGGAGGATGACGAGGTGAGATGAAGAGGAAGGCAGAGGCGGGAGGAGGATGGCTAGGAGGACAGCAATATTATTAAACAAATTGAATGCGTGTAAGACGAGAATGATGGAGGGAGTCGGAAGGAGGGAGGAAGGACAAGGTGAGATGAAAAGGAGGGAGGAAGGAGGAAGGAGGAGGGATGAAGGAGGAAGGAGGAAGGAGGGAGAAGGAGGATATAGAAACGAGGAAGAAGGAAGGAGGTAGGAAGAAGGAGGACGAGGGGATGTAGGAAGGAGGAAGAAGGAAGGAGGAAGGAGGACGAGGTGAGATGAAGAGGGAGGAGGAAGGAGGGAGGAGGGAGGAGGGAGGAGGATGAGGTGAGAAGGAGAGGAAGGCGGTGTGTTACGTGGTCTTGTTTTGTCTCTCTTGTTTTTGAATAAATTTCGTTGTGTTGTTTTGTACGTGGCTTCAAGTTCGAATGTGCTCATGGGATGGTTGCACGTCCTAATGTGTCCATGGGTAGATGCACGTCCTAATTTTGTCAATCTGTTTTGTGGTGGCATTATCTTTTATGAGTTGTATATTTTTATTATGTGTTTAAGTCTTGAATAATTTTCAGTGTTATCTTTGACGTGACTTCATGTTCTAATGTGTCCACGGGTGACTGCCACCATTCCTTATCCATAGGTTTCCTTTTTTGGTTTATGCGGTCTGTTTTTGTTTTGTATCTCGATTTTGAAACATTTTCATTGTCTTGTCCTTGTTGTGGCTTCAGGTCTGTAATTATGCAGCATAAGCACAGAGATCGAGCTGATGTCTGTCCTTGTGGGGCATAAGCATGCAGATCAATATTTAATTGACTCGGGGCTCCGGTGTGTGGCATTACAGAACCTTCAGGACTTCGACTCGTATTGCAGCAAGCAACAAAAAATGGTGGCGATCTGCTCGTGTCTTCACAGGGCTCGAATTTATACTACGCTTCCAGGTTTCGAAGTTACTTTTCTGCTCACTTTGAAAATTGAGCTCGGGAAGAGGGGTTTACCAGATAATTACTTTGATGATGCTCGATATAACTTCTCTGGGAAATTTGGAGGTATCTGGGTCGATTGTGTCGATTGTCTGACTGGGTGGGTTAGGCTTTTCCTTTGGGTTAAGGCACATTGTCTTGGGGTACAGTTGCGTAGGCTTGGGAGCAGCAGGTTGTAGGGGTCACCTGCCTTTTATGACTTATTGTTTTTTTTTTTTTTTCTTTTATTTGTCTTTTTTTTCTCGTTTCATTTTCTTTTTCCTTTCTTGTCTGATTACTTAATCTTTTTTTTTTTATATATTCCTGCCTTTTATGACTTATTGTTCTTTTTTCTTCTTTCCTTTATTTGTTTTTTCCTTTTGTTTTATTTTTCTTTTCTCTTTTTTTTGCTTAATATTTTTTCCTCAATCCTGATACATTTAAGGGGTGGCGGGTAGCCAGCTGGCTGTCAAAGTAGCAAGAATTCCCTTTTGGTTGTCTGACTTTCTGTTGTTATTTTATGGTTCTGTACGTGGACTGCTGTACGTGGCGGTAAGGTCTCTTTCGGTTTTGGACCGACAATACCTTTCTGGACGTTTCTTTGTCTGTGCTCTGCACTTGGAGTTAATCTTGGCTATCTTCCTCGGATAACTATGATAACATTGTGGTTAGGTTTCTTACGGTTTCTAACCAGTTCCAGTATTGGTGGTCGGACAAAACGCAGCGCAGGGTCGTTGTGTCATATTTTCACGTTTATTTTACGTGTATTTGGCGACATGTTTTGATATTCATTTCGCCATCTCGGTTGCATTTCGAAAATTTGAGACTTCGTCTCTCTCTCTCTCTCTCTCTCTCTCTCTCTCTCTCTCTCTCTCTCTCTCTCTCTCTCTCTCTCTCTCTCCAAGTCTCTCTAAGTCTCTCTCTCTCTCTCTCTCTCTCTCTTGGTACAAATGGATAAAGGTGATGGTGCAAAGGCTCGATTGCAGTATAACTTGTAGAAAAAAGAAAGAGTGGCAAAGACATTCGGAGAGGACACAAAACATGAATGTAGATTGTGGTAGTGATAAAGATAGTGAGACCATATATGTTGTTGTTATGTTCTGACGGCTATAGTCGGCAAGTTGGAAAACAGTACACATTTGGTGTAATAAACTTGACTAGTCGAGCTATTCCACGATTCGCATCTCGTGTATATATTTCTGTTATGCCAGGTGTGGGTTTGGATGA
>BFEA01000529.1:203070-215520 GCA_003427395.1 Chara braunii | reverse complement strand
TCTCTCTCTCTCTCTCTCTCTCTCTCTCTCTCTCTCTCTCGCACACACACACACACACACACACACACACATGTACAATCTACAGTCCAATATTGTAAATTATAGGATATTTTATAAAATGATATCGAAGTTTTATTTTTTTGTAGGAAAAAAGTCCAGCATCAGTCTGCTAGAGGGGGTGATATAAGCATTTCCACTAGTTGAACTTTATCACTCCTCCAATCCTAGCACTAGCCTGCTAGAGGGGATGATATGAGCGATTCCTCTAGCAGCATCCTTTCGCTCTCTGCTACAGTCTGTTGGTGGGCAATATCATCTGCTTTGTTTATCTCAGCTGCTTATGTGTCTATTAGTTTATCAGTATGTCTCTTACTTAGTAACTCTATCAAGTCATCTGTCTGTATGTTTGTATGTCTGCGTGTTTGTCGGTCACTTTGTTTGCCTGTTTGTCCGGTTGTTTGACTGCTTGTCAGTCCGTTTTTTTGTTTGCTTATCTCATTCTGTCATCCCAGGCTTACATGTTTGACTATATGATCAGTCAGTTTTTCATTCTATTGATCTATCTAATTTTTTGCCTGTCACTCTGTCATGTGGATCCAATATAAGTCTGACATTTGTCTGCCAGTCAGTGTCTTTATCTGTGTGAATGTCTATATGTGTGTTTGTCTCTCTCTCTGTTTGTCTATGAGTCTTCATGTTTATCCGTTTGTCTATCTGTTTTTCTGTCAGGTCAGTTTGTTTGTTTATGGTACTCTGTTCATCTTTGTCTAATACTCAAGCAAACAGTTTGATTGGTAGAGTGTCTGACAATCAAACAGAGAGACCAACAAACTTTTTGTGTGTGAATGCGTGTGGTTGAATGCATGTGTGTGTTTACTCGTTAGGGGGGTGGGGGGAAGAGCACCTCTGTAATAGCAAGTGTACAAAAATTCAGCTCAAATTTTTATCCATATGTGAATGTTTTAGTACAATTTCAAATAGATTTAATAAAGTATTTTTAGTAGAATATTAATTAGAATTTCGCTCCACATTTTTTATTTTCAGTTAGAATATTGATTTAAATTTATGTTTTTTTAGTCAAACTGTCCGTCCATATTGAAGTTTCTCAATTTAACTCTTCGTCTATATGAAAAAAAATCATAGGAACTTTAGTTTAAATTAATTAATTTTAGTCAAATTTCAGTTTAAATGCAGTCCATATTGAAGTTTTCCAGTCTAACTCTCTGTCTATATGAAAAAATTTCATAGGAATTTCAGTTTACAACAATTAATTTTAGTTAAAATTTAGTTCAAATGTTGTACTTTCGGTAGAATGTCAGTCCAAATCAAGTATTTACAGTACAATTTTCGTCCAAATTAAGTTTAAGTTTTCATCCCAATTCGATATTTCAGTCCATCCAGCCTTTTCAGTCCAATTTGGATGTTTCAAAATTCATCCCAGACTTTCAGTCTAACTAGTTTTTTTAGTTTAATTTTTTGAAGAACGGTGATAGTAGGATTGAAATACATAGATTTAGACGGAAATGTTGTGATTTGGACGAAAAATTTTAGAGTTAGACTTTCATTGAACTGAAGACACCAACTATGAAATTTTTTGTTGAACACACTCAACATGTACTCAAAACAAGTTCAAAGCACCTCAAACAGTCTAGCAACAAACAAACTTCAAACGATCTTAGAACAAAATTGTTTTGACTCGAACTCAAGAATAAACTCAAAATGGACTATACAGTGTATACACAAACCTAGAAAAGAGAGAGAGAGAAAAAAACAGAGAGAGAGAGAGAAAGAGGTGTACACTATATGCCAATTTGACTCTGTGTAAGTACTTCGACTGATCTTTGCCGTATTTTTTCTTGCAGGCATAGGTCCTGTCACCTTCACCACGGAGGCTAAGCTAGTTTCCTTGAGAAGTTGCAACCCTCATCATGAGTGAATCTGTGACACAAATATATACATCCGAGCTCAGAAGTAGCCTTCATGGTGGGTCAGTGTATCTGCCTTGCCCGTCAGATGTGTACATTCGAGTTGAGAAGTAACCTTCATCATGAGTGAGTGTATCTGACCATGTCAATCAGATCTATACATTCGAGCTCAGAAGTAGCCTTGGCTCTCAGTGAGTGTATCTGAACTTGTCCGTCAGAGGGAGAGATGCGTCCTCCTACCCCCCGACCCCCCCCGGCGCCAAAGTTGAGCCCTCCCCCAGTCGAGTTTGAGTGGCGATCAAAATTTGAGTGTTGCACATCCACTCAATGAGCGCATGGTAACACAGGTTCATTGCAAGGTAGTTATGATTGCAGTGATAGGCAGGTAGTTAAAACTTCGCGTGTTATCCTTGCACAGGGCCATAGTAATCTTCTTTGTATTTAATCTTCACTATATCGCTCTAATTGCTTTTCTTTATTTTTTATTAGGAAAAAAACTATATTTTTTTTTTTTTTCGGGTCTAGTG
The DNA here is from genome assembly GCA_003427395.1 of Chara braunii. NCBI lineage: Eukaryota > Viridiplantae > Streptophyta > Charophyceae > Charales > Characeae > Chara > Chara braunii. Next base: position 213,068 of record BFEA01000529.1, on the reverse strand, counting down.
CTCAAGGTCAAAAAAATACAATGAAAAAGTTGCAGCTTCAGGGGCCGCAAAGTCTCTAGCCTCAGGCAGTAGGCGAAACCCTGCTCTGTAGGAAACAAAGAAAAGAAAATGACACAGAAACAAATGTCAAGGGAAAAAAAGAAAGGGAGAAAAGTAGAACAACGAAAGTATGTCATGGAAAGTAAAAGAAAAATACACCTTAGTAAAAGAAAAAAGAAAGTCCTTCGGGACATCCGTTAAAATTGGAACGATACAGAGAAGATTAACATGGCCCCAGTGCAAGGATGACACGAATAAATGAAGAAATGGTAAAAAAAAAAAAAAAAAAAAGTATAGTTTGCAATATACCACTTTAAGTTGACATGTATGTCAAAATGACAATGAATCATGTGAGTAGAGTGGAATGCCCTTTTGAGCCACAATCTTGTGTTATGCCTCTGCCAGGCCAGTGCACAAATTTGCACTGCGGACCTTGCAATAGGCCTTTGAAAAAGTTGGCTAGTACTAAGGCATTTTGCAGATTTGGACAGTACCCGACAGAGGTATATTGCAAAGATGGGCGGTTCACACGACACCAGGGGTATTTCAGAAAATACTTTTTTTGTCACAGGGGCATTCCCCTCTACCCAGTGTACCCACACCGTTTAGTGGAATTTGAACATGTATCTCACCTTATGGGGGTATTTTGCAAATTATCCCAATAAAAGAACCGAAGAGGAAATTAAATGATTCCGTGTCCTTTTGAAGTTGAATTAGATATGGAGGAAGGGAGGGAGGAGGGGTGGGGGGCAGAGAAAAGAGAGAGAGAGAGAGAGAGAGAGAGAGAGAGAGAGAGAGAGAGAAAAAAAAAAAGAGTCCGAACAGATAGGTGAGAGATAGGCGTGGTCTACCAACAGGTTCTATAGGGGTTCTGATGAATCTCAATGCAATAAAAGGTCATGTTTTTTAGACATGGGTGATCTTCTAACCGGGTGCGGATGGGGATTTTGAAGAGTCTCATCGGAATAAAGAGGTCACTTTTTGTGACAGGGAATTAGGATTTGCATTGAAAATGCAGTGAATCCAGATCGTGAAGACACTTGTCAACAATGCAAGCCCAAAACCTGTTGATGATTATTAATAATCATAATTGTGTCCAGATAGAATGAGATGGGAAAAACATACACAGACGAAGGAGAGAGGAGGGAGATTAGATTTAGAAGAAGAATAAAAGACAATGCTCACTTCTTCTTCGGGCGCCCTCCTCAATCACCACCTCAATAATCAATAATCTGAACGCGCACACAAAATTCTGTCACAATGTGCCACGTGGCACGTCAATCAGTCCTCATCAGCGAGTTGAAGCAATGTCGACGACAAGATAACCAGGTATGTATCCACTATCGCCCCACAGTCATGATCTTCTCCCGAGTATCCTCAAAACAGAACAACAATGTCAATCGCATGGCCTTGTCATGTCAACAATATATGTGGCAGCAACCACGTTAGTGGCGGCGCATGGCAGTTGCCACGTCATCATGCCCAGAAGACAATTGCTAGTCAGCCACTATGCAGAGCCAGCAGAGCGTCGCTGTAGTTCACCCAGTTGGCAGCGTAGAGCCAAAGTCCAACCAGCGTTGCAGCGTGACGCTAGTGTCCTTGTCAACGCGTGAAGTCAGCATTGACGCAAAACAAAATGTCCTTGGAAGCCAGGAGGTCAACGCTTATATAGCATTGATGCGGGGTCTGGACCCCAGGTGCTGCATCCCTCAGCCGTCGAGATCTTAACGCAAATGACGACCCAGATTGGCCTGCAACATAATTCTCTATGGCCTTGATGTTGTCTGGGTACCTGCGCACAACAAGTGAGTGTATTCGACCAAGGGCCTCGGCGCGGTACCGTTCACCTGACAGTTAACTTAGACCCTTGACTTTCCACGGGGGAAGTGCGTGGTCACAATGCTTGGCGCAGGCTGTGTTTGGCTTGTGTTGTCTGGGCGCAGTTTCGGGTCCCCAGACTATTGCAGACCACGAGTTATTGCATTCCTCCCAACCCATTTTCGAGTTCCATCGCAGAAACAATTAAGACTTTAACCCACATTCATTAGCAGACAGAATGTTAGGAGCAGTTTCAAGTAATTCTCGTTTACTAAACCATTTTTCCTCAGACAGAGACTGAGACTTGAAACGTACCTTGAACTGCTTTTGTGGTTGTCTGCGTCCTCCTGTAGTAAATAATTCATGTTCTATGATCCGATCTACTTCATTCTTGCCTTCCATTGATGGAGGAATCATAGATGGTCTATTTGGGAACTGTTTTCCTTCTGCATAGGGTAATAATTTGGACGCGTGAAAGAGAGGATACGTTTTGAGGTGAGGGGGAATATCAATATGATAAGACGGTCCCTCAATTTCCCCAATCACTTTGAGAACTTCCCAGGGTCCAAAATAGACAGGCAGTAGTTTTTGAGACACATCATTTTCCAATGAAAACTCTTTGGACTTGACCCAGACTAAATCACCTTCCTTGAATGTAGATGGTCGGAGATCATGATGCTTTTTAGCTTGTTCAATCATTTGAGCCTGAACTTTCTTTAGATTCTCCTTTACTTTCTTGATGTCTTCTTGAAACAATACTGCATATTCCCGGGTTCCTCGAGGTAACCTCCGAAACTTGTCCCTTGTCAACACATCAAGAGGACGCTTAGGTTTCCGACCTTTATGCAATGCATTAGGCGTACACCTGTAACAGTATGAACACTACTGTGATATGCACTTGCAATGTTGGGTAAGTCCTCATCCCAATCAATCTGATCGGGTATCACATACATGCGCAAAAGTTGTTGGCACAGACAATTCATCTGTTCAATCTGGTCATTCGTTTCAGGATGTCGTCCTGACGACATGGTCAGTCGTGTACCATATGCTTCCATAAACTTTTTCCAGGGCATACTTGTGAACCTGACATCGCGAACAAACACAATAGACTCAGGAAAACCATACTCCGTCACCTATCGCATCTGAAACTTTTGAATGACAAGTTTAGTTCGCGCTTCTACAAGTAAGGGAATAAACATCGCATAGTTAGAGAAACGATCCACAATAACCATTACTTGGTTGTTGCCATTGCGACTTTTTGTGAGACTTGTAAAATCAATCAAGATGGACTCACCTGGTTCGCTAGGAATCGGTAATTGTTTTAGAAGACCAAGTGGATTCCCATGCAAAGGTTTGTTTCTCTGGCACACCAGACGTGTACGAATATAAGTTAGTGCGTCTTCTTTCAATCCCTTTCATTCAAAACGTTCCCTTGCCTCAGCGTAAGTTTTTTTTAAACCAAAATATTCCTCAGTGTCGTGACATTCCCCAATCAACAGACTTTTAATTTCTTCCTTGTGGGGACTACACAATCTCTGTTTAGTTTGGTCTAACAAGAAAAGCAAATCATCAGTTACTCTACAGTTGAGAAGTCAAGTTGGGTTTTTCGCAAGGACATCCATGATAGGCTTCCAGATAGGGTCAGTAGCATATCCTTGACAAATTTTATCTTTCACATCATTCCTAACATCTAAGTAAGAGACAATAGTACCAAAGAAATCACATCTTCTGGACAACAAATCTGCAACCACATTAAACTTATCTTTGATAGTTTTTAATTCAAAATCAAAAGTATCAATGAATGCAGACCATCGTACTTGCTTATCAGAGAGTTTAGGCCATGTTTTTATCCACTTCAATGTCGAGTGGTCTGAGTACACGGTGAAGTGTCTCCCTAACAAGTAATGCTTCCATGTATCCAGTGCACAGACTAAGACGTGCAATTCTCTTTCGTAAGTGAAGTTGGCAACCTTTCCGATGACAATCATGCAGACATAAACTCAATGGGTCTATAACCCTTGTCATCGTTCTAGTGAAGGACTGCGTCAATTCCGTACTTACTAACTTGCATCAGTAGTGACAATGAAGGGAAGTGTCGGATCAACGATTTTCAAAACAGGATAGTGAGTCAAAGCATGTTTTACCTTTTTGAAGGAAGACTCACAGTCCTTGTCCCACAACCAGATAGTTCCGTTCTTTAACAATTTTCTCATGGGTGCAGCAATCAGTGAGAAGTTCCTAATAAACTTTCTATAGTAGCTTGCCAAACCAATGAAAGATCGTAGTTCGGTTACAGAATTAGGTCGCCGCCAATCTCGAATTGCTGATATTTTCTTTTTTTCTGGCCTTAAGTCATCTTCGTTCACTATATGTCCTAAATATAAGACTTCAGACTTAGCTAACTCAGACTTCTTTGGGTTTATCTTGAAGTTGTCCTCTCGCAACTTTCCTGGAACTGAACGAAGATGTTTCCCGTGATCTTCTAGTGTTTTACTATATACTAAAATATCATTGAGATAGACAATTACGAACTGATCCAACCATTGATGGAATAATTCATTCATTAACTGTTGGAACGTCACAGGGGAGTTTGTCAATCCGAAAGGCATTACCAAAAACTTGTAATTACCATACCTTGTTCGGAATGAAGTCTTGTAAGGATCCGCAGGTTCCACCTCGATCTGATGGTACCCAGACTTTAGATCAATCTTACTGAAATACTTGCAACCCTGCAGCTGGTCAAGTAAGTCGTCAATGCGAGGAAGTGGTTCGACATTTTTTACAGTGACGACATTCAATCCTCGGTAGTCAATAAATAAACACAATTCATTTTCCTTCTTGGGCACAAACAAGACGGGTGCACATTAGGGAAATGAGTTAGGGCAAATCCATCCCTTGTCAGTAAGGTCATGCTGTTGTTATTTTAATTCTTGAAGTTCCCTGAAAGACATTTGATACATAGGGCCCTTGGAAATCTTGCTACTCGGGATGATTTCAATAGTATGCTTGATAGCACGTTCTGTGATTCCAATGGGTTCAGTCTGCAGATTCTTAAATTCAAAAAGAAGAGTTTCAATAGTTGGAGGGCATGACGAAGAAAACTCACCGACTTTCTTTACCAACACCATCATAACTTTATGTTCCAACTTTTTCTTTGAAACCATTTATCGGAAAGCTGGGTAACTCGTACAACAAAAAAACAAGCTAGAGTCATAGTCAGACTTATGATACTAACTTAATTGGTTTCATTTCGGATTGTGCATCCTTAAGTTGCACAACCTTGCCTTTGAAATCAATATCTGAGTTGACTTCCTCGTGCCAGTCCATACCCAGAATGAGATCAAAAGACGAATTATTCTCTACTAGGAAAGACAACTCATGCATAATCTTATTTCCTTCCTTAGTTTTAAACTGACACTTTATACGATCAACATACTGTGAGAACTGCACATAGCTTTCTCCGAGATGTAAGACCTCGTCGGTCCGGAGTCCGACAACCCACCTACTCGTTTTCGTGCGATTTCTACATCAACAAATAACAATTCGCCCTTAGACTTTGTTTTTCGAGCCCATGAGCTACGTAAGGCTAGCAATTCATTACCTAGCTCATCAAGGGAGTCATCCAGAGAGACGGAACATAAGACAATGTTAGGGCGGTCTGGATGATGGGGTAAGGAAGAATCATCGTCTGCCATATGAGAAGAAGGGTAGGAATGGTTCGTTGGCGCCTCACCTTTCTGTTCGTCCTTACCCTTTATCTCAGTAGGAGCATATGCTACTCCTACTGGCTGCTCGCTTTTAGGTTTCTAATCAAGGGGTAGTATGCAATCATATGACCTATTGTGCCGCATTTGAGGCATTGCCATTGTCCATGCACTCTTGCCAAGTTTCCCGAGTTAATCCCATATTTAACCAGAGTTTTCCCTCGACAATGCCAGGGTGCAATAGAAACGAGCGCGGTTTCTTCCTTACAGAATTTTTGGGTGACCCTCCACTGATGGCCACAGCAGCAGTGACTTCCCCCTTCCCCGAGTCACTGCTGCTATCATTTTCGTTCCCGTCTTCTCTCGGCCACTTTTTCAACATGTCATCATCAAAGACAACGAGGATGTGGTCCTAACGCTTTTGTCGCCAGATAACTCGTTTTCCTCCGTCATACATGTTCCCCCCTCCTCCTCTAGACCTGTCTCTTATACACATCTAGWTGTGTATAAGAGACAGCTGATGGCCACAGCAGCAGTGACTTCCCCCTTCCCCGAGTCACTGCTGCTATCATTTTCGTTCCCGTCTTCTCTCGGCCACTTTTTCAACATGTCATCATCAAAGACAACGAGGATGTGGTCCTAACGCTTTTGTCGCCAGATAACTCGTTTTCCTCCGTCATACATGTTCCCCCCTCCTCCTCTAGACTTGACTACGACTGCATAAGAGTTTTTCACTTAAGAAGTCATCTGCTCCCTTTGCAAAGCGAGGTCTCGAAATTACCTATAATTATACTTCCTGGACTTTGCTTCGGTCACTAAGTGTCCCCGGATGGGCTCCAGCAACGGGCGAGAACAAATATATAGCACTTGGCTGTCTTGCAGGTTCAATCTTGGAACAAAGCGGTCGACTTCGCAGGAGAAAACTTCGACCGGCGTCCAATGCTTTTGACCAATCGTAGTTAATTCGTCAAACGTCTTGTCTACCGTCATCTTGTCTAGGAAACGGTCCTTGATTTTGACCAAGAATTGTTTCAGGGTCAATGTTTTTGCCCATTCACAGATATCTTCGAAACCCGCGACGTTGGCCTCCACCAACACCCATTGTTTGGCCTCACCTCCCATGCAAGAGGTGGTGAACGCCACTTGGAACTCCGTCTCGACCGGAGCGGTGCTTACATACATCTGGATTTCAACAATCCACAGAACCAGACTCTCATCTTTCTTGTTATTAAAAGTAAAAAATAACTTCATTTTCACTCTTCCTTTCTTTTTTGGCTCCCCCTGTTTTGCACTTGTCTTGTCCGGAGGTGTCGAAGAAGAAAAAAACTTGGACGAAGGAGTAGAATGAGGAGAATTAGGCGGAGAAGGAGATGGACTCAGCGGTCTATTCCCGTTGGTCGACGTCTTAATTCTAGGACCAGAAGACTTAATGGCATCACTCATCAATTTCTTCTCTTCTCTTTTTTCTTATTTTCCTTCTTCCTTACCTTCTACCTGGTTTTTTCCTTTCACAATGTTTGTGGTTGTTTTTAATCCTACAGCAATCTCATCTAACCGAGTTTGTTGTTTGTCATTTTTCTTCCAAAAATGTAAGGTAAGTCATAATATGAGACAACGTATGCGACATGTCAGCCTGTTCCCCAATTTCTATCCCAATCATTTGTCTAATTTCTCTAAGTTTTTGTTTCCTTCTTTGTTCTTGTTCTCTCCTTTTTGTCAGCTCTTTTTTCTTTCTTTCTTTCTTTCGCGGCCAGTGTTTCTTTCAGTTGCTGGATGTTTGCTTCAATCGTAGCTTTGGTGACTTCTGGTTTTATCTCATCTTTACGAATCAGTTTCATCACTTCTTCCAACTTCTTCCAATTGTTTTAATACAAACTGGTCCAGCGCCTGATGACATTGGGCGACCAGTTCGGGGACCTCGGTCCCGGCTGCCACAACCTCCACAGTCGTAACAACTTTCTTCAAACGGTCCTCAGCCGTCTTCAAATCAAATCTGTCACGGATGTGTTGTTTGGTATCCGGTCCGGATTTACGGATTTTAGTCAACAGTTGGTTCCACAAGGCTAGTAGTGCTTGTGTTCTATTTTCGGCCTGCGTCCGAGTCTTAATCTCGGACGGTCCATCACCTACAGAGAGCGTGATCGGAATAGGAAACAAAAACGTGGTCACAAACCTCGTCACAATAAACATCTGCAAATTTTTTCAGAAGTGAGACATTTTTGAAGGATAACAACAAGAAAATTCGTCGGTCAGGTTGGTCTGCCTCAAATAAACAAAAAAAGACAATTAATTTAATCGGTCACTTGAGCCGAAAGAAACAATCTTGAACAGAAAGATTTCAATAACAGGAAATAGAAAGAAATAATTTCAATTTCTCCTATCTATTATGACTGTTGTTCTGTTTATTCTGTGTGATGGCGTCCTAGATTTGTACAGGTACAACGTCCAAGGCCAACGTGATCATCAACAGTACACAAGTGAGTACACACGCTCACAAACACAACTCACGACAACACGTAAATCCGCCAACAAACAGAACATCAATAGTAAGCGTTTTCCTTTCTGATGTTGTGTCTTGTGAAGTCAGGTGTGATCACACACTCGATCTGACGTCCAGCACCACAGCAACGTCAGTCTTCCAACCGTGTTGCCTTCGTCGTCAAAGTGTATCTTCCACTTAGGCACGTTCGTGCCTGCCACATGTCACTTCTGACATGCCACCACAGCAGCTCATCGAGTCTGCCATGTGAGCACGTTAGTCCAGTCATCATCATCAGTGGGGGTACATGTCAGCAGCGTATGCCTTGATCGTCCACGTCAGCCAGCCTGATCTCCTGGAGTGATACCAGCACATCGTCAGTCAATCATACAATGAACCCAGATCGTGAAGACACTTGTCAACAATGCAAACCGAGAACCTGTTGATGATTATCAATAATCATAATCGTGTCAAGATAGAATGAGATGGGAAAAACATACACAGACGAAGAAGAGAGGAAGGAGATTAGGCTTAGAAGAAGAATAAAAGACAATGTCCACTTCTGCTTTGGGCTCCCTTCTCAATCACCACCTCAATAATCAATAATCTGAACACGCATCTGAAGTTTTGTCACAATGTGCCACGTGGCACGTTAATCAGTCCTCATCAGCGAGCTGGAGCAATGTCGACGACAAGATAACTAGGTACGTATTCACTATCGCCCCAGAGTCATGATCTCCTCCCGAGTGTCCTCGAAACACAACAACAATGTCAATCGCGTAGCCTTACCATGACAACAATATACGTGGTAGCAGCCACGTCAGTGGCGGCGCATGGCAGCTTTCACGTCAGCATGCCCAGAAGACAATTGCACGCTAGCCACTATGCTGAGTCAGCAGAGCATTGCCGTAGTTCGCCCGGTTAGAGTCAACGTCCAGCCAGCATCGCAGCGTCGCTTTAGCGTCCTTGTCAACGCGTGAAGTCAGCATTGATGAAAGACAGAATGTCCTTGGAAGCCAAGAGGTCAACGCTTATGTAGCGTTGACGTGGGGTCTGGAGCCCAGGTGTTGCATCCCTCAACCGTCAAGATCTCAACGCAAATGACAGCCCAGATTGACCTGCAACATAATTCCCTGAGGCCTTGATGTTATCTGGGTACCTGCGCACAACAAGTGATTGTATCCGACCAAGGGTCTCAACGCGATACCTTTGACATGACAATTGACTTAGACCCTTGACTTTCCATAGGGGAAGTGTGTGGTCACACTGCCTGACGTAGGTTGTGTTTGGCATGTGTCGTCTGGGCGCAGTTTCGGGCCCCCAGACTGCAGCAGAACACGGGTTACTGCAAAAAATGTTGTTGAACTATTCTGTTTCTCAAGTAACAGCCAGGGTGTGCTATAGAAACGTAGTAGAAAACCACAATCAACATGTGTGCTATGTGTGTGCTAATAACCTATACTTGATCTGTGTGCAAGTGGGAGTTTGCCTATGTGTGCTATGTGTGGGTTATTTACCTTTACTTGATCTCTGTACAAGTCAAAGTTTGCCAGTGTGTGCTATGTGTGTGCTAAGTTCGCCTATGTAACCTATGTGTGTGCTAAACAGCTATACTTTACCTGTGTGGAAGTGGGAGTTTGCCTATATCACTCTGATGTTATTCAAGGGTCAAGACTTAACTTCTAAATGACATACCGGCTCGCATTCCCTTAAAAATCGGGCCTTCCTTTTATGAAATAGTCGCAATTAATTATCTTTAGGACTCAAAAAAAAAATTAAAAAAATGCCGCATCCCTGTGCAGGGAGCATCCTAATCCACTCTATACACATCTTGTATGTCTTCTTGACGACGTGTCTTCCTCTTCCCTTATCCATGGGACGTCAACATCAAGAAGAAGGAGCCCTCTCTCTCTCTCTCTTTCTCTTTGTGTGTGTGTGTGTGTGTGTGTGTGTGTGTG
>BFEA01000529.1:120616-139116 GCA_003427395.1 Chara braunii | reverse complement strand
GAGAGAGAGAGAGAGAGAGAGAGAGAGAGAGAGAGAGAGAGAGAGAGAGAGAGAGAGAGAGAGAAAGAGAGGGCTTGATAGGTTAGTAACGCGGAGGGAAACTATTTGCTAGTCGTCCAATTTGAATCTGAGTGCCGGACTTGCAACAGCTGCAGTGGTGGTTGCAACGGCATCAGCTGCTGCAGCTGCCGATGCAGCCGCAGCAGCACCTCCAGCTCTTTTAGAAGCTGCATGTCCCGCACAGTCAGGCTGCTGCTGCAACTGCACCACTTGCCGCTGTAGCAGCTGCAGGTGCCGAAGCACCTGTTGCCGCTGCCACAGCTCCTGAAGTTGTTCCAGCTGCAGCTGCAGCAGCATTGGCAGCTATTGCAGGTGTGTGTGTGTGTGTGTGTGGAAGAGAGAGAGAGAGAGATGGCGGTCAGTACCATCAGCTGCAGTCTCTGTTGCAACTGCAGCTAAAGTACCATCAATTTTGAGTCTGTCGGTGTGCTTGAGTTTGTGCAATCTTGTTTTCAGTGCGTTTGGGCCCATTGTTAGTACCTTTTGTCTACTGTTCCGTTTGAGTCTGTGTGAAGTTGTGAACTGTTTGTATGTCTCTCTCTCTCTTTGTATGTCTCTCTCTCTCTCTCTCTCTCTCTCTCTCTCTCTCTCTCTCTCTCTCTCTCTCTCTCTCCTGTTCCGTTTGAGTCTGTGTGAAGTGTGAACTGTCTGTATGTCTCTCTCTCTCTGTCTCTCTCTCTGTCTCTCTCTGTGTCTCTCTCTCTGTCTCTCTCTCTGTCTCTCTCTCTTCTCTCTCTCTCTCTGTGTGTGTGTGTGTGTGTGTGTGTGTGTGTGTGTGTGTGTGTCGGTGTGAGTCCATTATGAGTCTGTTGGTCTGTTTGAGTCTGTGTGAGCAGTTTCTGTGATGTTTTCCATTCTCTTTCTTTTTTTCTGTGCGGGCATTGCACGCACCGCCCATTCTGCCCGCACTTCCTGCGTTAAGGGAGTAAAGCTTAAACCGTAAGGGTAAGCCCTGAGTCCTGACCAATCAGAAGGAGGCATTCTGTGGTTAAACCAGTCGATTGGTTAAACCGGCGTTCTGATTACCGGCTTGCAGCAGGTGATAGGTGGTTCTTTTCACTTTTGTTTTGGGAGGGAAGGGTGGAGATCACCTCTTGATGACAAACTATACAAGGGTGGAATATCCTTTCTCGAGAATGAATGATTGGTAATCTACTTGTGAGGGCCGCGTATGATAGTCAGTTTCTCATACTGTCCTCGTTGTCTCAATTCATGTACTGGAAAATAACTATACAAGGGTGGGATATCCTTCAATGGAATGTAAGGACTCGAAAGTGAGAGTGATGGCAACTGTTTGGAGTTTGCTGCAAATGGAAGCTTCCACTTTTGTGCAGAAAAGGAAAAAGGGAGGATTCTCCACCCCACTTCTCGTAGGCTCCGGGGAAGTACGTTATCGGGGAACATAATGGTGTAAGAAGAAAGAGGGGTAAAGAAGTGCAAAAATGACTGCATCATGCATCTATGAATCACCCCCGGTCATGACTGGAGGAGGTCCTTTTGGGCCGGCGGCGGCCTGTCGAGGTCCGGCGCAAAGTTTCGGGAATGTCTCCCGGCCAAAGAAATTTCCGACCGAAGTTTTGGGAATTTCTCCCGGCCGCAAAAAAATAGGCAAAAAAAAAAAGAAGGGGGGGGTTAGCTATGGTGCAGTCACGTTTTCAGTTCTAAATCCACTTCAGTCAGCCCTCAAATACAATACATCCCCACCCAGCCCTAAAGCTGGGTTGTATACATTCACGATTTTCCTCTCTTTGGAGTAAAATTCGCGACACCGTGACTGAAACGCATTTAGTACTGAAAACCTTGACTGCACCTTAGTTTTCCCCCCAAAAAAAGAGGGCCACTGTAGGGCTTCTTAAACCCTACAACCCCATTCCCTTTTTGGGGAATTGGACTTCAGTTTCGATTTCAAAAAAATGAAAAACAGAAAAAGTACACATTTAAAGCTTTGTAATGAACCCAAACTGGAAGATACTCATCAGACGTCGAAGTACAAGTAGACTCAGATCTGCACGATGTCTCCAGTAATCATGAAAGTGATCTCAGATACAATGTCTCATTACCATTAGACGAATAGAGTGGAGGGGGAACAGACAGTAGCCCAATGACCACCAGGAGAGTAGCTCAACATTACCCACTCCTCCTCCGGGCTTCCCCTCGCCTCCACGTCATCACACAATACCCAGTGACGAGTCTGGCAAGTCCTGATCAGATAGAAGTGCCACGTGGCACTATTCTCCCATGGAGCATTGAAGACAGTTAGCAGCGCGCAATGTCGACGCCAGCTCAGGTAAGTATCCCGATCCTCGTCAATCATCCACAGATCCCGATCTGGTTATGTACCCGATTGAACTTCCATCCACAACGAATTCACACGTTCCCATACACGCATGCAATTGCAGAGTAGACCCGGAGGAGGCAAATCCAAACAAAACCGGAGAGAGGATATGCACAGCGGAAGCTCGAAATACACAGAGACTTGGAAAACGAATTTCAAGTCTGTAATCCCCCGTCCTCCTCCAATCAATCCAAAGTACTTGTTCCAAGAATCACAACCGCATTTACAACAACCCCGAACAACCAAAAACAAGTGTTCAACGAAGTTTACAGGTGTCTTCTTCTTCCTCCTCGCCGCCTCGTACCCCTGGCTATGGCTGCCGTAGCAGCAGTAACCCACAGCTGTCACAACGTGCCAATCTGAACCAGCAGCGCCAATGATAGCAGCGCCAGCTCAGCGCCTGCACTGAAGTGCAGCTCTGGAAGTCCTGATGAAGAAGGCGACAATCGATCCAGCACTTCGAAGAAGAGAAAAACGAAGTTCCTCATGAGGAGGAACAGCAGATATGGCTGCCAAGTGAAGAAAGGCAGCGCCCAAACCCAACAACACAACTGCTGAATAGCAGCAGTGCGACCTCCAACTTTGTGTCCCAGCCCCAGCTATGGCTGGGCTTCGAGGAAGAAGATGCCCTCGCCCAAAATAACGCAGCAACTCTACGGCAACGAACGGGCAGAGTTTCCCCAGCAGAAAAACGAGAAAAAGACCCGAACTAATTTTCCTGCCGGCTACTTCTACCGGCTGCCTAGACCTAGGACGGACTCCCAAAACAACAACCCAAGACTCACCTGTATCTAGATGGAAACAGGGGAAAAGGGGACCTAGACCTATGACAAAGCAAAAGGAAAAGGCCGAGTGGCCTAGGGCTACCAAACAGAGACTACCAGTGACAGACGAAGGGATCAAGCCCCATAGGGCACAACACTCACAACCAAAACTCACAGGTTACAGGTCACGGGATCAAGTCCCGCAAGGTTCAAAACACACAAACAGCAAATAAACAGGCAATACAGCAAGCAATGGTTGCGGGATCCAGTCCTGACAACGATGACAGGGACAAAATTAAAAGTACAGCCCACTTGTAGCACTGCAATTCATTGCAGGTGGCCTGCGCCACATCAGAATTGCAGACAGGTGGCATGCGCCACATGAGCATGAAAACCAGTAGCGCGCCACGTCAGCCTGAATACAGGTGGCACGCACCACATCAAGGTGAAGAGCAGTAGCACGCGCCACGTGAGCAATGAAGACAAGTGGCATGCGCCACATCAGCATAGGCTGGCGCTCAGCAGAGCATGCGCCAGCATGCTGTCGCCGACGCGTCGTCCACAGTACTTGCGCACAGCCAGCGTCTAGCCAGCGTCCTGCCAGCGTCAAGTCAGCATAGCAAGACTGAATGTTGACCTCCTGGAGACCAAGCCTTAAGTAGTGTTTGACGAGGCAATCTGGGCTCAGGTCTCCTGCCCACAGTCGTACAGATTGACTCACAGCCGAGGGCCTGGATTGTGTACAGTTGCAGACTTCCACTTGGTCTTGATGCTGTCTTGGTACCTGCAGCCAGGCAGCTGACTTTGGTCAACTGTGGCCCGCTCAGGCCCTGAATCTGCAGTTTAAAGTTTAAACCCTAAAAAAAAAAAAAAAATCTTTTGTGTTTTTTTGGGGGGGGTTATTGACACATACAGATTGATTGATTGATTGATTGCCGGGGTTCGCCCAACCCCCACGTGCCCGCACGCACACACACACACACACACACACACACACACACACACACACCACCTCCTGATGAGTCGGTGAAAGTCCAACGAAACAGTCTGGCACAGTCATGCTTTTTTTGAGTGTATAGCGAATATGACAACACACACACACACACACCAACGTGCACTTCTTTTTTTCATTTCTTTTTCAATCAACCAATCAGCCAATCAGCCAATCAATTAATCAATCAATCAGTCAATCAGTTTTTTTTTTTTTTTTTAACCAATCAATCAATCAATCAAGCAGTTTTCTTTTTTTAATACTATTACAATTGGTTTTTTTTTTTCCCCTCTCTCCCTCCAAATCACCCCCCCCAAAAAACTTTTTTTAAAAATTTTGTTATACCGAAAGGGTAGGGACGGCCGCCTCGTGGCTGCAAAGGCCTCGACCGGCCCGGTCATGACTGGGACCTCCAGGTCATGACCGTCGACCCTGGTCACCGGGCAAGGGGATTCATAGCTCAAGGTCGTGGAATTCCCAACCAAAACTTCATGAAGGTTGATTAATGCCGTGAGTGTGTGTTTCCGCCAACGTTGATTAATGGCGTGTGGCCTGTGTGCATGCATATCTGGTCGCTTTGTCTGTTCTCCGTTCTTTGTTCCTTGTTTTTCGTTTTCCTGCTGTTCGTTCTGTAGCGCGTGCACAGGTGAGGAAGTGCCACCATCACATCGTGATTACAGAAGGGCAGCGGGGCATGCACGCGGCGGGCGAAGGCTGAAAGATGTGTTCGACACGCCAGGCTGTTGCTGAAAGGGAGCTGGACTTTCGCATGACCGTACCCTTTGGTAGGCCGCCGCTGACCCAGACAGTGAGGCTGAGCCGTAGGCACATTAAACCCCGCTTGTTAACATGTCAGGTGTTAAATCTGCACCTCATCATACGGATACAACAAAAATACCCGGCTACCTAACCCTTCTGGGAGAAAAAGAAGTGGAAAAGTGCGCCGCTTGGTTTCTTCTGCGGTACAGGAGGCACAAGCGTGGCTGAAGAAGGGTCCAGCGTCGCTCGCGCCTCGGCCACAAACTCCGCTCAATCAAGCGCAAAGCTGTTCACTTACCGTGAGGGCAAGGGTATGCCGTTTGTAGGGGATTTCAAATAAAGCAGCAGCCTCGCATGAAGCCAAATTCTCCTGAGGCCTCCGGAAGGAGCTATAACCCAGTGCAGCCACTGTGCCCATGTGCATGCGTGAACCCCCCCCTCCCCCCTTTGTGACTTCAAGTTGCTAAAAGCGATCAAGCACGATAAGATTAAGATGGAGCGTGTCGAGGGCGATGATCGACGGCGAAGACTACCAGCATTCACTTGTCTGTCATCGGCAGACTCTGAGGTGGAAGACGGCAGCGGTAGACTGTACAAAGCTCACTCTGTGCACTACAGTTACTACAGTAACTTCAAAAAGTTAACGCGGTTTATGCCATGGCGAGAGAGTAAGTAAATGGCATTGCCTCCTCAGGACCGGTGTGAAAGCATTGAGAGAGCAGGCTTCTTGATTTTATGAAGGCGGAGGAATGGCTCGGAACAGCTGTAAGAGCACTGGGGAGTTGATCAACGGATTACGACCTTCTTGATTTGATCTTCCCCTGATTCTCACCCCTGTGCTCCTCGGTTGGGCGTCATCGAAGTCCGTGGCACTTGCTGACGTGTCACCTGGTCCCGTGGTCCCGAAGAGGAATACGCCGCTCCAGCGATCTGAAATGGTTGGCCTCTCAAAGGTCGTCCTACCACAAACTGACAGGTGGCTAGCTGGGATCTCGTTCCAGCCATGACCTTCTTGATTTGGTCCTCCCCTGATTCCCACCCCTTTGCTCCTCGCTTGGACGTCATCGAAGCCCGTGGCACTTGCTGAGGTGTTGTCACCTGGTCCCGTGGTCCCGAAGAGGAAGATGCCGCTTCAGCGACCTGAAATGGTTGGCCTCTCAAAGGTCGTCCTACCACAAACTGACAGGTGGCTAGCTGGGATCTCGTTCCAGTCACAGCCCGAACGGCAAAGAGCGCTCGGAATCGACTATCCCACGTGCATAGAGTGGCGGGCATGGCGAGCTGGAAGGACCTCTACGAAAGCTTTGGTACTGAGGAACATATCGAATCGCACGGTTCTTCTGCGGTACCGACAACTTGCGACACCCCATTTCGTGATGGACTGCCCGAACCCGCTGAAGCTCAGTCCGGGGATGGCAGTTGCGGGTGCTGTCACTTTCTGTGCGCCATCGCGAGAGCACTATGACAAAGGGGTATTACACTACGCCGACGTTGTGCATTTCTCAGCAATGGGCAAGAAGGGGGGCTCTCGGGGTGCAGGGCAGGATGAGTCATTCAGCGTCAACTTGAGAGCTGTGATGGCCAGCGTGCGTCTGATTATGCCTACACGAGTGGATTTCGGCTACGCTTGCGTGGGCGAGTGGACGGAAAGAAAGGTGCAGATACAAAATGTGGGAGAATTTGGGGTGCGCTACGAGTGGAAGGTGGACAACCCGTTCGATATTGATCCAGACGAAGGGGCCATCAACGCTGGGGAGGGCACCATCGTCACACTTCGGTACCGGCCTGAAGCGGCATCCTTTCAAACTGGCATGGCATTTTGCTTCACACAGGGAGGTCTCGGCAACAAGCTGAAATTAACAGGTGTGGGGAAGTACCCAGCGTTGGTTCTCTCTCAAACATCTCTCGACTTTGGAAAGGTAATCAGCGGCTGCAGTTTGGAGAGGGAGATCATTTTGAGGAATTCATCGGCGGTTAGTGCGACGTTCCTTATAAAGAGAGTGTCGGACCTCGCAACAGATCAAGACCATACGGTATCTGTGTCCCCTTTGCAAGGGTTGGTTCAGCCCGGTTCACATATTTTGCTTAAGATCTCCTTTGCACCAGTGGCAACTGGGACACACTCTGTCGAGTACTTCAACATACTATCGAATCTATTGACTGGGCCACCTCTCACTGTCTGCGGTATGGCCGTAGGACCATCCATCTCTCTTTCACCACCATCGCTTCACTTTGGCACCGTCACTATTGGGTCCTCGAAAGCTCGATCCATGCTCCTTGAGAACCACTCAGAAGTTCTAGTGCACTATCAAGTTATGGTCGAGGACGCAGGAGTCTTCCAATTTGATCAGATGAATGGTGTCATTCAGCCGTGCTCATGTGTCGCAGTGACAGTTCATTTCAGGCCAATGGGCCCTATGCATTACTACAAGCATGCCATATGTGTTGCCAAGCATGCTCAAACCCCACTCGTGTGTGAGCTCATTGGGATGGGATTTCTGAAGCGGTTGTTGCATCCAGGACAGTTATTCGGGCAACATAGTGACAAGTACAGAGACGGTCCTGGCTTGGGATCCTTTGAAACACAACTCGTAGACAATCCATATGTGAAGACTGTCACGAGCCTTCCCAAAAAAGCAGGATTCCCACACAGTCTGCAATCCAGACAAGTGAACAACGATTATAAACTGGATCATAGTGATATTATTATGCCAGTTGTTGAGCAGCAGAACCAATTATTATCAGATCATGATGCTGCGTGGACCACAGCATCGAAAGTGAAACAACTGTTGCAAATGTCTGCGGGTAAGGAACGTGTATCTCAAGCCCCCATGGATGTGCTCGACGCAACAGATTTCGCCATGGACCTTGCACATGAAGATCAAGCAAAGCAGACGCACGTTCCGGAAGAGATGTCCTTCTCGTCCGCTTGGGAGGTGCTTTTCCGGAATGGTTGTGCGTGGCCTTGCTGCTGGGCGACTGGCATCCAACAATCCGAGCTCATTTCACTTCAACCGAGCAAGATAGACTTTGGTTCGTGTTCTCCTTTGCATGCATCGAAGTATCAGAGAGTCAATGTGACGAACAACGACACTCAGCCAATCATATGTGTATGGATCATTCCCAATTGTGAGGATAGTGTCCACTCACCTGGTGGAGGGAAAAGAGACCACAACCTTGGACATGAGCAAGAGATGTCTGGTGCACGAGCAGGTTTGACACCCATTGTTTTGGGACCCATATTTCAGGCCTTCCCGAAACAGGCAGAGATAAGGCCTGGTGGGACTTTCACGTTCAGGCTCATATTCCAACCAAGAAAGAGCAACTGCTACTACTCAAAGATGCTGGAGTGTATCGCATATCGTAACCATACACCCATTTTTCGTAAGGCTCATTCAGACGAGCTCGTTCACCCCTACTCCATTTGCATTAACGTTACCGGGCATACATTTCAAAAAGACACTCAAGAGTTCATCCCAAGAGGTTCTTTCGCACCTTCAACCATTCGCTTCCCACCTGTTCACAGCGGTTACCCATCTTATCAGACGGCTATACTGCGCAACAATGGTCACACTCCACTGAGGTTCATGTTTGTGGAAGACAATCTACATCCAGCATTCCAATTAAGACCGATGGAGGGTGTGGTTGCAGGGAACGATTTCCAAATCGTCGCATTTAGATACAAGTCATGGAGCCCGAAGTCCCAAAAATGCCAGGTTCTTTGCGTTCTGAACCACTCGATAAGACATGCTTTGACTCTCAATCTCCATGGGTACTCCTGTGCTGCAAAGCTGCAGTTGGGAACGGGTGCCAAGCTCGTATTCAAATCCACCTGTGTTGGCACCATGTCCAGGAGGTACCTGAGGTTGCATAACACATCGCCCATCCCCGTGTGGTTTCGATGGATCATACCGAGCAAGAGCTGCCACATCTTCCACGTGAGTCCGGACACAGGGTTTCTCCGTGGCAACGAGGTGATCTTCGCTACATGGTTGTTTGCACCTTTGACACGAGCTAAGTACAATTTAAAAGTGATTTGTGAAGCTTACGCGACTGGGCCTCCTCCTCGGTCAGTCCCAGCCATTCCCACTAGAGCTAGGGGAGTCGATGATCCCATCACCGAACCGTTGCCGATGCATACGGCTGTAACGGCTCCTCTCGACTTTCGGGCGGTATACACCATGGCCCGTAGCAGGAGAGAGAGTAATGGACACCGAGACGATTCTCAAGAATCTCAACAACTACCACCAGGGCAGGTGCTGCCAGCTTGGGATGTCGCTCATCCTCCTGACTACAAAGCTATCCTTGCTCTTGAAGCTGATGGGACTTGTGGACTCGTGACAATAGAGCCAACCCTGCTAGACTTTGGAGCGGTAATTGCCGGTTCGCGATCATCTATGGACTTCATAATGTATAATCACTCCGACTGCGATCTCTTTTATGACCTGGCGTATAGGGAGGAGGACAAGCACTTGCGCGATGTAGTAGGAGTGACAAGTAAGAAGCGGAATCGTGATACAACGCTTGAGGTGCCGGACGAACATCACGGACTTCCCGGCGTAACGCTGGTTAACGATGTCAGGCTGCAGCTATCCGAGTCGAGGGGCGTGCTACCATCACGCTCACACAAGAGGATCGAAGTGTCCTTTAAGCCGATGCGTCGTGCCCTGTACTCGTATCAGATCGTTTGCTGGGTTGTTGCATTTAACCATTTAGTCATCCCAGCAGGCAGGAGCCGGGAGCGTGCTAGTCAGTTGCAAATTGACAGCACCGATCTCACAAGCACGTTGGGAAGTAACAAGGAAAAGCGACATGACGAGGGGGAAACGACGGCATCGAAGAGCAAGTTTGATATTAGGGGATCAAATATGGCTCCCGGGTGCAGGGTAGAAACGCCGGAGATGCTAGAGGCAGCTCGCAGGGCACGACGGAGTATTGAGTTTGAAGGTCAGTTAGCGATTGAGACGGGTGATCCTAGATCATCAGGCACCGCAGCCGAGGTTCGCATGTCAGCCCATGCCACTTTCCCTGCCTTATCGATCATCGAGACGAGGTGTTTTGGGCTGAGCAAGACGCAAGCTTGGAATCAGCTGAACGTCGATGCGATTAACCATGAGCTGTCACTTCCCCTTAGCAAGAGCGAGATCCTTCTTAACAGCACGGGTAGGTATGAGACCTTTGCCGCCACCTTGAACCGGCTCCAGCCGATGCCGTTCGACTTCGGTGCGAAATCATGGAGATCGGAGGCGACTACTATCCATGTACTCTTCAAGAACGTGGAGGCTTTGCGCGCCACGTGGAGGCTCAGAATATGGGGCCAAGGGGATCTCAACATGGAGGGTTGGGTGGATGGAGGAGAACCACTGAGCGCGGAGGAGCGAAGTAGAGCAGCTGTTGTTGAGAACGAATTGTTCAGCGTCTACCCGACTGCAGGAGAGTTGGGCCTTGGAGAGACTGTACATATTGTATTTTGTTATTATCATGACGTTGTTGGGAAGCACGAACTGCCGGCCGTCCTGGAGGTGGCACAGGGGAAATGGATCCATCTCAATCTGATCGGGACCACCTACGAATCAGCGGAACTCGTGTCCTTCTCAGGGCAAGAGCTCCGGTTTCGACCATTTCCCATTGGGGAGAAATCACCCCTCATTCAGACATATGAGATACGAAACGGTGGTCCCTCTGCGTTACCTTATTCCGTAAGCATGGCTCCCTTGAGAAGACTGAGACAAGAGAACTTCGATTTTCAAGTGGTGAGTTGTACGAACGCTCAAGGCCTGCTTCCGGTCGCCAACTCGGTCCAATTGAAGTGGACATTTATGCCCTTGGAGGAGAAAGAGTACAGCGTTGAGACAACGTTGCAGGTCGGCAGTGAAGAGCGGATATGTCTACGCGTC
This sequence comes from Chara braunii, assembly GCA_003427395.1. Taxonomy (NCBI): domain Eukaryota; kingdom Viridiplantae; phylum Streptophyta; class Charophyceae; order Charales; family Characeae; genus Chara; species Chara braunii. Next base: position 128,310 of record BFEA01000529.1, on the reverse strand, counting down.
GTCGGGCACGGATTCCAGCCGTGTGCCAGAAGAAGATGGGCTACGCTGTCCTCCACAGAGCACCAAGATATTGTTGATGGAATGCCATTGGCCGCGATGGTTGAACCTGCCAGTGGGCCTTCCAATTCACTATGCGGAATCCCCTCGAAGAAGAACCCATTGCCCCAAGACCCCCGTTTTTCGAACATTTCTTGGCCCCGCGAGGCAGTTGGAAGGCCTTCTAAAATGTACTATGGGCTTAAATCGAGAAATGGGCCTAGTGATTACCATTATTCGATCTCAAAAGGGCAAGCCCTAAGGACTCGTCATCGTCAAATTCTGATTCTTCCATATCAACTTGGAATGCTTTCGACTGAAATTGTCCTATTTGGGAAGGTGCCCCAGCATTCAATAAACCGACAGATTGTCATTCTCCAGAATAGAGTCTTCACCACCAAGGTCAAGTTCGCTTGGAGGCTTGGACACGAGGGCCAGAAGTCCGCTCTCGGTCATTTGGCTGTCATCCCAGCGGAAGGAGTTTTGGACCGCGCCCGGAAATGTGTCTGTAAGATCGTCTTCGCTGCAAGCTCCCATTCCCAATTCTTTGAGACCGTCTTGCGCTGTGATCTGGAGCCTCTTCCAAACATCGGCAACGACGCTTTCACCAAATCCACCATACCTCAGTTCTCTGAGGAGAGCTCAAAGATGACACGCAACTCAAAGGATGGTCGACAACCGGCAACTCAATTTCATAATGCTCAGATGAACATTGGTCTCCGATCGTCCTTGTACCAACTCGACCATCTTGCAATCACTGATCCTGGACTGTTGGACTCCGATCATAGGACTGCGACAGAATCTGTGATTGCCAATGGGAGGAGGGGGAGGAGGTCCTCGGATTGCCGGCAATGGAGTGCCACAAGCCAAATGATGGTAGAGAAACAGATGGAAAACGAAAACGGCACGAACGTCATTGCTGACGAAACGAAGGACGTGACGTTGACACAGCGTAGTCAAGATATTATTAGGGAAGACTTGGACAAAGTGGCCGCATTCCACACTAGAAAGAATAGCAAGACTTTTCAATCTGCTTTGAGGGCCACAACTGAAAACGTATGTCGCAGGTTACCCCGACTGGCTGAGAATCTCGTCTTCGCCAATACTTTGGAGGAAGTGGAAAACCGACGGGGGCATCCTAACCTTGACCGCCCACAAAACAAGACCGTACTCTGCTTGACAGTTTCTGCATACGTGCAAGCCATCGACGAAATCAAACTATATCCAACGTCGGACATTAACATGTTTTTCATTCCTCCATTGAAGCGTCCTGATGGATCTTCCTCTGACACTGACAGGCGTGCGGCCTTGGGCAAGGGAAATCTTCCGTCTGGCCAGATCGCAGGTCGACCCGGAGAGGAAGAAAGCAAGCATGAAGAAGAAGTTGTAAGCGTCGCCTCCACTCAGGTTGGTCAGCGAGTAAAAACTATTCAGGACATACTGCGCCTGCTGCTGCAGCTTAGCTTGGCCGGAGTGGTCTCTACCGGAGTACTCTGTGTGCCGAACAGGGAAGCACCAAGCTTCTTTACCCAATGGCAACTGAACACGAGCCCTCCGTTGAGCCGCGACTCTACTACCGACGACACGTCCTTTACAACTTCCGATTCATTGACGGATCATGGCGTCGGTTCCGATCTGGCAATAGTAGAAAGAGGTGAGCATGGGCGCTTGTCTGCATCTCAACCAGCAAGGACGCATGATGATAATGATAACTTTGCCACATCTACTACAATGTCGCCACTAGACTCTTTGGGGTCTTCCCATACCAACAACGTCATCCTGGCAGACAAAGAGGGGACCGAACACCTTAATGGCTCCGGTAATACCATAGTTGCCACCACTGTCTCACTCTCTGAGCCTGGCTCAAAGGGGTTATCAGAGCCCAGAACACAGGACGTACTACACCTTCACCAAGCGGCACTTCTCCCCCTTACCGATGGCCTCAGCCCCCCCCAGGCACTTCGTGAACAGATCGCTGACGATTTGACAGCTGCTTCTGAGCTACAAAATGTGCTGTCAGAAACAGCGACCCATACAGAAGTTTCTGCAGAAATACCCGAAACGACTCGCAGCATTGCAGGGACAACAGGAGGGCATAATAAAGGCTCAGGCAACCTTGGTCTCTCAGAACCTTTTAATAGGATCAAGGCTAGTCATCAGCGGGATGTGCCGAGGACTGTGCAGGCCCAAGGCTTCTTTGAAATCGCAGAATTCGTGCTCGAGGAAACTCTCTTCTGCATTATACGAGAGAAATTGTCCGGTCACGTTGGTGCGATTTGATCGAGAGTGTCTAATGGTCGGCTAACCAAGGTCTAACCCATGAGCCCCCTACCTCTGAGTACCAACCCAGCACGGCGCGGTTCATATATGGCTACTGTTGGTTGTTGAATATGCTGGTAGTTATGTGAGCTAGTGTGATATCATAGTCTGTATGGATAAATGTGGTTTCTTTGCAAGGAAGATGAGGAAGACCACATACTGGAACTGCAGCAGAAAACGAGGAGAAGGAAGGGACGGGAAGGGAAGGAGCAAGGGGTCAATGTTTTCAGGGGATGGGTTTTACAAAGGTGGGAAGCAGATTGCAGTGAAGAAGCTTGTAGGGACTGGTTTGGTTGGCTTTGTCCCTGAGTAAGTATGCCCTGGTATAAGGAAGGCAAGTGTTACTTTAGGTTTAGGAAGCCAGAATAGCTCTATAAGTAGCCTGTTACAATGCACATGAGCATGAATTAGCATCATCATTAGCATCCATATCATTAGCATTGCCATTCGGATCATTTCATCAACATAGGAGGGCCGCTGGGCCTGGTTCTCAGCAAATTTGTTTCGTCCACTCCGGGTAGACTGTGAGGACCCCGGCCTCAAGCAGTTTTCATTGGTAATATCAGCCTTGGGCACTGGGCCCGTATAAAAAAAATAATAATAATAATAATAAAAAATAAAATAATAATAATAATAAAAAAGGAAGAGTCTCACCGCTAGAAGCAGTCACTGTTGAATCTGAGTTAATCCTCTGGATTCCAGTGTAATCAATGCTGGCAAAAAAAAAAAAAAAAAAAAAAAAAAAAAAGAGAGCAAAAACGGCTGGGTTCTTTTCTTTTTTTTTTTTCTTTTCTTTTTTTCAACTTCGTATACGGGTGACCTACTTAACGAGGCTGGGTTCTTGTCACAATGGAATTGCCCAAAATTTCTGTAAAGCTTGCCGGTGATGAGCAACCAGATGCAGGCCCCTAGAATAGATGGGGCACCCGTGTATGTGTGGGTTTTCAAAAAAAAAAGCAAAGCAATGAAGCTGACAGACTGAGTGTAGTACGATGGGTTTTGCAATGATTCATGTCTTGTGATGTCATGATAGACCATTGGCCCTGGTTTCTGGGCTGCCATTTGCAGGGCGAACTATGGGATGGAAGGCACACCAAGAAGGAGCAATCAACAGCGAGGACTGAATGGACAGAAGATATGGGAGGGGCTGGGGCTGGCAATTTCCCTGGATTTGCTGCAGCATCATTCACCAGGCCTCTCTCGAAGTAGCAAGCGGAGAGGACGTGAGAAGGGGGTCCACGGCCGAAAAATAGCAAGCTGTAGGGTGTGCCTCCTCAACCCCGGTTAGCAGGGCCTCTTCACAAGGCTGCCTAATGGTGCATCTGGCAAGATGGATGAAGAGGCAGATCCCCGGTCTTTTGTTTCAGTCAGTCAAACCCGGTTTCCAGCACGGTGGGTTTTCTCTTTTTTTTTTTTGCCAGTGTTAGTGGTGATGATGTAGCTCAGTGGTTAGAGCACCGGTTGGAAATGCTCATTGTGGTATGAGGCTGTGGGTTCAAAACTCCGCAGCCTCGTGCATGGACACCGGTAGGGCGTTAGAATGCCGCAGGGCTGGACACACACTCCCCTGGGCTGACACATGGCACTATGACACTGCCTGCGCACCACCCAGGGGGTCAGTCCATGGGTATTGTATGCTTGTCTAGTCTTCACGTTGGTTGCTGGTTGTTGTTGGCTTTGGTCTCTCTGATGTTCTCCCCCAGTCCAGACACTACACACATTATATCCACTTCCGACGGTAGTACAAGTGGTAGAACCCTCCAGTTTCATACTGTAGGTCACAGGTTTGAGTCTGGCTGCGGACTTTGGGGGGGTCCTGGCCAGATAGACCTGTCTCTACCACATACACACACACATGAGATGCTACCCCAGATAGCACAATCTATACACATATACGATACATACATATATACAGCTCAAGGTGCACACACACATACATGTACTAGTGGAGGTGATAAGAGCACCTCTCAACAGTACTCAGTACTCACTCCGCAGATGCTCCATGGTGGGGAGCAGCATACAACCATACATATAGCCCACGGGCACACATCTATGATACAGAGTACATACACACATACACAACCATAGGGTTGGGAGGAGGTTACGATCAACTGATAATTATGATAAGCGTCTCTTTTTTTTTCTCGATGATAAGTACCCCACCTTAAAAATACAGCTAGGGTCTGTGGTGGGAGAGTAGAGGGAGTGAGTCATTGGTTGGTCTGGTGGGTTCTAACTGGTGATGATGATAGGCGTCTCGATGATAAGTACCCCGCATTAAATATACAGCTAGGTCTGTGGTGGGAGAGTAGAGGGCTTGAGTTGCTAGTTGGTCAATTTAGGGGCCAATAGGTGATTGCTTGAGCCTGGTGTCCGAAGTACCTGTACGACGAGGCTCGTTCGACTATGCTTCAACCAGGGCTGGGTAGCTAGCCCTGGTGCCTGTCACTACTGTTCGGTCCAAGTTCCCCTCGGCACGTAGGGTGATGGTCCTGAGTGCTGGTCACACTAAGGTAGGATAGTAGGAATAAGGGATGCGCTAGGAGTATTGACGCGAGGATGGGATGGGTGGTGGCCTCGCCTCCTCAGAGCGACGATGGCTGACCGCTTTCGGTGTTCAATGTGTGCCTAGTAACTGGCCTCTACAACACCCTGGACTTCAACAAAAAAAAAAAAAAAAAAAAAAAGCGAAAACTGCTCCTGGGTCACACCTTTTAGTTCAAAACCGCAAAAAAAACACTTATGGCAATGTCCTCGTAGTCCAAGTTCAAATCGGCAAAAAAAACCTTATTTGGCATAAACATCACTAACAGTGCTACTTCCACGAATGTATCTGCCCAGAATATTAGCTCGGTTCGTTCCTTGTTGTGTTTTTTTTTTTTTTTTTTTTGCAGCTGACACTTGATTTCGTGCCAAAAGCAGGGCGTTTTCCACGGAGAACAGATGTGCAGACGACAAAAAAAAAAACGGACAGTTGACACTTGCTAAAAACGGACAGCGGGGGGGACCGCGCGAAAGAGTGCGTTAGCGGTGAGACGACGATAGCGGCGGTGGCGGCGCCCAGTCGTTGCTTCGCGGTCGAGTGGAGCGCAGCGTCTAACCATGGACGCCCATCACTCAACGAGGCGCTTCCCCTGCCGGGCACCATAGCTGTGTGGGAGCTATGGAGAAAAGTGCCCAAGCGGAACCTAGCTCTTGAGTGGGCTAGGGAGCGCCAGTGTGCTCTTACGCTTGGTGTAGCGGACCCACCAGGTGTGGTGCTCCGCTAGTGACAGAGATGGAGATGGAGGAAGAAGGGGGAGCAAGATGGCACAACGCAGCTCCCCACGCAAGACTCCAACGCACGTACTCCAAATGTGCAAGTGAGGAATGAGACTGAAAACGGACAATGGCTGGGGTATACCCCAGCGGACTGACGGGACTGGACTGGACTGGCTGGTACCGACAGAGGTACCGGCCTGGACTGGCCTACCCCGAATATAACACAGGCCTGTGAGAACAGGCCAAGGGGCTGGTCTCACAGGCCAACCCGAGGTCCGCTACACGATCCTCGGCCTGTGATGGATTGCCTAGATACAAACATGCTTCCGCCAAGAAGCGGAACTCTACCAAAGAAAAGAAAACCTGAGTAGTCTAGGATGCGGAGCAAGCTCCATGCTGAGTTCACGCGATGCAACCTAGGATATAAAATGTCACAAAACAGCAATGTCACAGCTAACATCCTAAGTGAAAGCAGGAGCAACTAACTAACATACATGTCCTAGGAAAGCAAACAGTAGTGACAACTAGATCCTAGAATGTTGGAGGCACTAGCCTCAGTCTGGTAACAACTGACTAGTGTATAAGTCCTAAGAACAGCAAACGCAGAACAACTAAATCCTAGAAATGTCGGAGGCAGTAGCCTCAGTCTDWGRGYAACAAAGCAATCAACAAGACAACCATATGTCACATGAGAAGTGTGTCGCACACCAAAGGGTGGGATGGTCTCTGAGGGTGGCGAATGCAGCCTAGGGGTCGAAAACTCCTAAGGGCATCCACACATAGTGACAGGGGAAAACACATGTCATCAGACTCAATGAGGGTAGGGAACTGGGAGCGAACAAAACCAATGACCCTAACAGATAGACCATCAGGGCGGGTAATGCTCGACTAAGGGGTGACCGCTATGGAGGGTCGACCATGCAAGGGAACAAGGGAGCCTGGTATACTGGGCGCACCTAGATGAAGCATGCGGGGCTGCCTAACTAGGGCGTGAGGGCCGGCGAAGGGTAGAAAGATGATGGGTAAGGGAATCATGCAAATGACTCMTAAARTGAGGAAAGTCGGAGCTAGATCCGTAAGATGGGAAGCCAGGGCAACGCTACGGTCCCGATGCCTATGCGTATACCAAGGGAGAGTCCAACTCAGAGGAACCTGGCTAAAGGGAGACCATCATGCGACACAAGCAGGGTACTGTACAGGGTAGAGTGGTAAGCGAGTGACGACGTCTGAAGTAGGCAGAGCTGATCGTGATGAAGTCCATGAAGCCGCTGATGACGTCCACGATGAGAAGTCCGGAATGYCGTCGAGGAAGAGCCGCAGCGTCGACGAGCTGAAGTAGCAAAACTGATGTGGATTGAGTATTGAGAAGTCAAAGACGTGGGAAGGTAAGTTAGAGTCAATCGTCGTATCGAGCAGGACGACGACGAGTGCGCTGTGGACGCTCAGAAGCATCCGGTTGCTGCTGAAGGTCTGCCTCAGATGGAGCAGGCTCAACTTCAGCGGTCTCCTCAGCCGGAGGAGAAGGAGGAGGGTCAGTGGGCTGAGGAGGAGCAGTTAACCCAGCACGACGAGCACGGTCATAGGCACGCACAAACATGCGAGCGTGCTGCAAGTGCTCGAGGGGCTCCCAGGTAGCSTCCTCATCAGGGTAACCCTTCCAACGTACGAGATACTCGACGTGGGGAGGGTTGTCGTCGGTGACTCGGCGACCAATGATGTCTGAAACGAGGAACTCCTCGTGGCCGTCCACCATGATGGGTGGAGGGCGCTCGTATGGTCGTCCAACGAAACGCTCAGACGGTCTAACGAGATGTCGTCTAGCGTTTCGCAGTAACGAGACGTGGTAGAGGTGGTCCAGCGTTAAGTGGCGGGCGTCGATAAACACATCATCACCGACCTTGAATGGGTGATCCATCCTCGATCGGTTCGCACGTGCTGCCATGCGAGTCTGGGAAGCGGCTATGTGCTCATGTGCGGTCTTCATAATCGACGTCATGTGTGCAACCCAATCATCCAGCGCGGGACAACTCGTGTCGGGGTGCATCTGGGACGGTCGAAGGAAGTCCGCGGGAACACGC